>JAULKK010318365.1:0-11524 GCA_032355705.1 Rubia peregrina
TCTCTGACCCTTTTATCTTCTACTACGTTTTGACTCATGGCATTCAATTTCTACCATCCTTGCGAATGACCTTCAATAAAATACTCAAAGTGCTTACGAGCAATCTACAAATTAAGCTCACAAAAAAGAATCTAGATGCTCGTAAGGACCAAAAATTCATTAGACTCAAAATAGGTTACAAAATGAATGATTTAAATACAAAAACCAAAAATAGTTATCTAAACCCCATATGATGTAAACCTACCTAAATCTCGCAATCTTTCAACACAAAGATAACAAAAGACATGTTAAATGCTTCGGAAAATACATGCATTTGACGTCTCATCAACTCATTTATTATTCGGCAAAAAATCACTAGTAAAACCATGGGTCATGGTCATAGTTAAAATGGGCTTTATGTTTTAGACTATGGGACATCTGCTTTATTGTCTAATGTGAAATCAAATAAGTCACATGTGTCTTTTAAAACCTGCCATGTTAGATTTGGTCCCACATTCCGTTATTTATAGTTTGTGTGCTTCTAGATCCTTATCTGCTTCATTGATTTTGCCTAAACTTACAAACGTTTATTTTTTCATACAAATGATAAGAGTGTTGCCAAGATACTTGACATAGTTCATTGTGATTTATGAGGGCTCTCTCATGTTTTACATGTTGATTATTTTTCATAATATACTTTTTTTCCTTTATGATCATTCTCGTTTATCATGGTTTTGCCCACTACATCGCAAATATGATTTTTGGGATGTTTATCGTTAATTTGAGACTTTTGTGGAAAACCAGTTCTTTTCCACCATTAAGGTGTTTCAAAGTGATGGAGAAACTGAGCTTGTAAATGGTTTCTTACATTCTCATTTTCAGACATAGGGAATTCATCATCATATATCTTGCCCATATACTCCTAAGCAGAATGGTCGGACTGAATGTAAGCATAGCCACATTGTTGAGATGAGCTTATCTATGTTATACCACTCCATCTCTCCCAATGGCCTGACACCTTTGTTGCGGCTACTTATACCATCAATTGGTTTCCCCTTCTTGTTGTTATTGGCTCGCGATCACAATTTGAAGCTGTTAATGCTTGGGTTCCCATATACAATTTCCATGCGTTTGGTTGTCGGGTCTTCCCTTTTGTTTGACAATTTGTTGACCTGAAGCTATCTCCCCACAATATTCCGTGCATATTTATTGGCTACAGGTCGCAGTATAAAGGTTTTCTACCGGCAGATTCTACGTCACTTGACATGCTCATTTTGACGAGACGTGTTTTCCCTTCACCCCATCCATTTCTTCAGCAATCGTTTTCTCCACTTTTAGTGTTAGATGTTTATGCTTTTCTTGATCCTGAGTCAGATTTTGCATCTCTTTTGCCCATGACTGTTTCTGCACCACCTCCGGCACCTTTCTCCATATGTTCTATAGACTCTGACTATCCAATGGTAAGATGAAACTTCCCTGCTCTGCCTACTCACCATTGAAAAGTCTATTAGGGTCACTAACCCTTCTGCCGAGACTGCACCCATGTTGGCAGAGTTGTTCTCCATAAGACACATCTGGTGGCTCAAGGGTTCTTTCAGATTTCTAGGTTTGACTTTGACCATACTTTCAGCTGGGTGGTCAAAGTCTCCACTGTTTGGAATGTTCTTGCTATTTCCACCATGCGATATTGGCCCCTTCATCAATTGGATGTCTAGAATGTCTTTCTCAATGACATACTTGATTCTCCAGATTATATGGCGCAGCCTGTTGGCTACAAGGACCCGCTTCATCTTGGCTATGTATATCGATTGTGAAAGACCATTTATGGTCTGAAGCAAGCTTCTCAGGTATGGTTCCAGCAATTTAGAACCTACTTGCTACAACTTGGGTTTCGATGTAGCTCTGCTGACACTTCCTTATTTGTTCTGTCTTGAGGATCTTTGTTGTTTTATTTCCAGGTTTATGTGGACGACATTATTCTCACTGGCAACGACTCTGCTCTTCTTCGCCAGTTCATTTATCGCACTCATCAGGAGTTTTCCATTAGGGAATTGGCTTCCCTTCATTACTTTCTCAGCCTAGAAGTTTCACATACTGACTCAGGTCTTCTTCTTGGTTAAGTTAAGTATTCCCGTGATATTCTCACTCGTGTCGGGATGTATGATTCAGCTCCAGTCTATTTCTTCCTAGCTCTCAACTTCACGACAACACTAGTCCTTTGTTTAAGAACCCAACGCTTTCCAGATCACTGGTTGGGGTTCTTCATTATCTGACTATTACTCATCCAGACTTAGCCTTTGCTATTAATTCTGTCAGGCAGTATCTTTAGGACCATCGGGATGATCATTTTGCAGTAGTCACTCGGATTCTTTGTTATGCTTGGGTATGCTACACTTTGGCCTCACGTCCCGCTCTGCCAGCTCTTTCAAGGTATTGGGCTATTCTTATGCTAATTGAGTTCGGTATCTTAAGACTCGATAATCCATATATGGCTATGCCATCTTTCTTGGTGGAAATCATGTCTCCTGGAGTGCCAATAACTATCCCACTGTCTCTCTCTCCAACACTGAGTCTGAGTATCGAGCTCCCACTAACACGATTTCTGAGGTTGCTTGACTGACTCATCTTCTACGAGATATTCATGTCTTGCTCTATAGCTCTCCACTTCTATTATGCGACAGCATAAGTGCGATATTTTTGGCTTGGAATCCAGTGGCTCACAAGAAGGTGAAGCTCGTCAACATCGACTACCACTTTTTCGGGAGCTGGTTGCGACTGTGAAACTGTATATCGCTTATGTTCCCTTTAAATTGCGGACATATTCACCAAGGGCCTCTCTCATTTGATCTTTGATTTCTTAAGATCCAAGCTTAGCATCTCTACGCATCCGATGTTTTACTTGAATGTGGGGTGTTAGAATAAGTCAACCTGATGACTATATTAGGTGATTCTAGTAAATATTCTGGGATAAGAGTTCCAGAATAACTCAACCATGTATATGTATTGTACTTTATACACTGTATATCATTTTATGAAATCTATCATCGGGAATTTACTTTTATAGGCTTCTAGTAGGAGTTGGTCAGTAGCCGAATAATTCGAGTCAAACTAGTCGTAAGTGTCGTCAGTATTTGACCTTTCAGCTTACTATGTAGCCCTTACTATTTGTTAGACATAAAGTCTTCGAATATGTAATTTGATATTTAGCGCCTTTATGAAACCTCTTTTGGGGCTACTTGATGTAAGCTTCGGGCAATGCCTGATGTAAGTCATTTCTTGGCAACATATTTTCTTAATGAAAAGGGAAAGACATCATTCAAACAGCCCCAAGAAATATAATTGTATGTCAATTTTAGGTTACTATTTTAATAAAAAATTCACCTTACAATTTATTCAATTTTATCAAAAAAATGATATATTTAATGAAAATAAGATATTGATGAATGGCGTATTCGATTCATTTTTATTTGGAAGTTATTTTTAAAATATTTTTAATCTAATGTTATTATATTCTTAAATAAATTAAGAAAAATAACAATGATGTGTATTGAATTTGTGCTTAAGGTAATTGACTAAAGACTTGAAGGCCTTGAGTTCAATTCCCACAAACCCCAAATGTTTATTAAACCCATTAAGCTCCCATTATGCTCAAACGGGCCATTCGGTCAGGTCCAATGGGATCAGGTCGTGCTGTGCTCAAGCAAGGAAATCTACCCAACTGACAACCAAGGCCCATCACGTGGCCCAGTAGTTCAAGTATGAGCCGTGCTCGGGCCACAAGCGGGATAATTCGGTACAGGTCAAATTTCAAGTTGGGTCGTGCCATTCACGGGCCACCCGACCCAATTGCAAACCCTACTAGTATGGCATAATAACTACTTAACCCCATGTTTTTTAATAAAAAAACAAAAGATAAGTCAATTTAGAAGCTCTCCCAAATAACGGTCATTTTTTAAGTTACAAAACAATCACTATGTTTCTTAACTAAAATACTAGAATTTTCTAATTAAACATGATGTGTGTTGAATCATGATATGATAGTCAAACCTTAGTTCAACGCGCTAAACTTATAAAACAAACTCACAATGGGTGGTCTGGGGATGGTTGAGGGAAGAAGCTTTGATTCCAAATTCAAACAATAGCATTTGATCTGAGTATTGAGAATTAAATTAATAGAATGTAAGCTTACCTTAGAGTTATCTAACCAGGTCGAAATAAATATGCACATTCCATTTAGGAAGAGATTTCTTATCATAGTATAACTACTGCATATTCAAAATACCATAATTGTACTTGGAAAAAGATTATATTCTGTATGTAGAATAATAATTGGAATTCTTCCATTTCGTTTGGGCTTCGGCCCAATAAGAAATAATTACATGACCTTCAGACTAAAGGGGGAGATTCGATGAAGATTCGGTTCAACCCTTATCACTTGCCCCCGAGAGAATCGAAAGTCGTGCTTTGACGAAGACTTTCAGTTCTCACATGTATCTGTGTCTGTAGGTTAGGCAAGAGACCCTTTATTTTATTTGTCATTATCCATTTAATACGGTTATAAACTCACTTAAATGCTCTAATTAAGGCATGGTGCATCAATCATCGTGGGCAAGCCAAAATTTGGGGATTAATGGCGGTCTTTTTGTATATTTTCAAAACTGATATTAACTACTCCGCTTTTCAAGGTATCCTTTAATCTTCATTGGCAGCTATAAAAGCCTGAACTGTGGAGT
Source organism: Rubia peregrina (assembly GCA_032355705.1). Lineage (NCBI taxonomy): Eukaryota > Viridiplantae > Streptophyta > Magnoliopsida > Gentianales > Rubiaceae > Rubia > Rubia peregrina. The sequence goes on from JAULKK010318365.1 coordinate 4,713, forward strand.
TCACTCCCTTCAACTTCTTCATTCTTGTCCCTTCTCACACCTAGAGCTCTTAGTCATATTTTATTTTTCTCATTTTTTTGCACCTTCCCTTCCTTGGAAGGCCCTAGTTTTTTTCTTGTTCTCCAACAATTTTCTTGATGAAAAATAGAGTTCTTACTGTGAGGAGAGTGAAGTTATCATTAGGATAAATTAATTTCATCCCCCTTGTCTCTTGTATTATCATCGGAGAGCTCTTTATTTACAGATCAAAATTTTATCACTTGGTTAGGTATAATCGTATCAGATTCTTTATACTTTTTGTCCGTCATTCTTTTCTATTATTGAATTTTCTAGCCATTTTTATTTTTTAGTGAACGTGAACAGTCAGAATGCAAAAGATGGGGACAAAACCTTTAGGCCTCTCGTCATACTGGTTTGCCAGTTGTGGCAAGATGGGCAAGCTTTGTAGTATGCTCCCACCAACTTTTCCTAGAAATGTCTAGGGAATGTCCATGGTTTTGCTGCCAATTGTTTATAGGGAAGAAAGGGCTTCAGAGATGTCCCACATGTATTCAGTCGAAGCTTTCTACTGATGCTGCGGAAGATCTTATCTCCAATCAGGTGGTGCAACTTTGGTAAGACTATGCAGTGTGAGAATATACTAACATTTCAATCTCTAATTACTTGTGTCCCTTCCATCAGCTTCATGACTGAGAAGTTTGGAGCCAAGGAAGGATGTTTTTCAGCCAAATGGGTCTCCATTAATGAGCACAACACAAAAGAAACTGAGGAGAAGGAGGAGAAATCCATGCAAAAAAAAGACTTGTGAATATGAATACACTACCAGATTCTTGAATCCATGAGCCTTTTCTTAAGTGGTTCCATTAGCTATCCAGCCGATGATTAAGTTTATAATAAGATAGGATAGTTTAAGCTGTAATCCTCAGTTTTTGTAAACTCGAGAATTTTCCAATGAAAAAAATCCTCTTTTCTGATGAAGATAAGTATGGTGCCTCACCACTTGTCCCTTTTGACGGTGAAAGTGAGTATCTTAGTTTTGCAAGCAGTAAACGCCTATCTTCAAACTTTGAATATTCCATCTAAACCAGATGAGTGTGTGATGGGGCTAGGTTATCGAATAAGTGATTTGATAATCAAGTTTATGGATATTGAAGTAGAATAGAGGATGAAGTTGGAGGCAATCATATTTGAGATGGATGAGTATAATACATGTCTCTTGGAACAAAATGTTATGATCCGCAAGTTGAAAAGGTAGTTAATAAATATTATGTGGTAGTAAAAATAATGGCAGAGACTTTTGGTGGAGAAGAATTTCAAATTTTGACCAGAAGGCAGCTATTATTTCTAAGGATAAAGATTATACAGATAAGTTTTTTGATCAGATAAAATAACATCAGGTCGAACGGTATGATTTGGGAGCGATGTCCAACAAATTGAAAACATGTTGTGATGATGCGCGTGAGTAAAGAATTTAGTTATTGGCAGAATAAGAGGATATGGAGAGGAGAATAAAACATATGGAAGTCCATTGTTCTCAACTAGAAGAACAATGTTCTACTCTTGAGTCGTCGCTCAAAGCCTAGCATGAAGTAAACGTGAATCTTCGCGAGGAGATTGTTAAGACTCTATCCATGAGATCCAGGCGATCTAATGATGTGTTGATAGACCATTGCCACAGTTTGGAGCAACAGGTTAGAGAACTACAGAAAAGATTATAAACGTATACATAATTTGTATATTTATTGAGTATACAACTAGGAATTTCATAACGTGGGCTCATTATTTACCGTAAGTCCTACTATGTGAAGCATGTGAGGTGAAGAGAGGTCGTTGGGGACACACGCAATGAGTTATATCTACACACGTGTTAGACGTTGGAAAAGATTTTATAAGACAAGGATAATGAGGGGAGGCTTTAGTACTCGAGCTTCCTCATCTATGTGGTTTTAGAATGGCTAGCACATCCATGGATCACATTGGTTAATAGGTTGGCTGAGCGTTTAGCTTAGAGATGTAATAACTTTTCTTTATCAAGTGTGTATTATTATTTCTTGAATCCATGAGCCTTTTCTTAAGTATTTTAATGGAAAGGCATTGGATTGTTTTCATGAAATCATGTACTGGTAATGATAAATGTTGTTTGATTTTGATTTAGCATTAAGAGTTAATATTATGTACAGTTAAACTCTATGGGTAAATAATTATGTTAATAATGCGGAGTGGCATAGGTGTTGTATTAAGATCTTCATACTAGTGATTTTGGATGGAATAATGGTAAATTGGTAGCCGCTAAGGATATATATTTTTGTATATTGCTTGTTGTTCTAAATAGGGAAGTGTTATTGTGTGTATAGTTTTTGGGTTTGGGGGAGGGAAGGTGAAAAGGAAGGATGATCCTCCGCTTGTGTTGCTGGACCGGTGATTTTCCAGTCACGTGCGAAGTTGTTGATGTTTGTTATATTTTTTTGCGAGGTGTGGGACCAATTTGATTGGTTGTTTTTCTACCAAGTAACCCTGCTAACTCATCAGATTTAAATTCAAGTATAGAGTAAGCAAGGTCTATCCCATAGAGAACAGTGAAATAAGTTCTTATTTCTAAATATTCAATTTTTGGTTAGCTACCACGCCTTAACTTGATAAAAATGTAACATAATAACTAAGAAAATAATTAAATTAAAATAAGAATGCAAATGAACACAAATATAAATATGAGTATGAATTCCGGCAACAGGTAAATTCACATTAACTAATAATTTATATGATCATATTGGGTATTAATATGAGAATGAATTCCGAAAAATAACACAAATAATGAACAAAAATATCAATATGAGAATGAATTCCTACAAAAGGTAAATCTACAATAACCCTAATTACAAATTTAATTAAGAAAAGGAAATTATTATTGGACTAATATACTTGATCTTCATATCGGGGTTTCTATTCTTTAATTTAAACTTCTTCATGTGAGCCCAATTGAGCCCAAATTCTTCATAGAATGATCCAATTATTTCTGAGCTTCCATTTTGGAATAATGTCTCATATCCCCCTTCGAAGGTAAAATAAGAACATTTTTCATTGGAGCACACTACCTCATTAAAAACCTTACCGGGAAAAGCCGTGGGAAAAAACCCCGGTTGAGGGGAAACGAGTATAATGTATTGCAACTTACCTTTGACACACAATCTAATGATTTCCTACACACAAAAATACACCTATGTGCACATCTAATGGAAAAAGAAGCTCATAAAAACACATAAAATATGTGTATAAAATACACCCAATCAGTGGGTATCTCCTATATTATGCAAATCCACGAGCAATTTACCTATTTGTGTCATGTAAGTGAACATGAGTGGGTCTAATGGAGTGAAACTGTGAGTGCGGATTTGTTTGCCTATAAAGGTGTGATGGTGGCTAAAGAGGGGGGTTTGGAGGTACGGGAAGCGATGACAATGAGGTTTTTTATTTAGGGTATTTTGTGATATGATTATTTAGATACTTTGGAAAAAATTGTAGGTTATATAATTTTAATGAGTTTATGCATTTTAGATTAGGTTGTGTGAATTATGTGGGCCTAGGGTTAAGCGGATATATGACTATATTGGGCTGTGGACTTGTGAGTGAACAAGTATTCCACAAAACTCTTTTCGAATTATTTTTGTTGGGACATACATAATATTTTGGTATTATGGTTTCCAAGGTCTTTAACAAGTGATTATTAAGTTTTTTGGAAAATCAAAAGGATGTGCCCAGTCCGAGAGTAATTAATGATGGTTTGTTTTACCAAGACTCTGTGTGGGCCTATATAAGGAATTGCTTTCTTAGAGTTCTTCTCAATTGTGTTTTCTTTGTGTTAGGTATTCAGAGAAGCAAATTTGGGTGTGTTATGGTTGTGTGTAGGATAGGGAACCATTTACATGGACGTCTCCCTTGGTGAGAGAGATGTGTGATGTTTCGAGGATATACAGGTTTACTGGGGATGCCGGAACTATACCGGATTTGGATTGGGGCTCTCGCTGGTTGTGTGATAAACTGTCATCTATGGGTAAGTTGGGGGAATTACATCCCTTAAAGGATGTCCTGAAAATATATGTGTTTGTCGTAAGTTTTTAGTCTTATAGGTATTTATTTAAGTTTTTCAGAATTGACTACAAATGATGTTGCTTTCTTTAAATCTAAACATTTGAACCTGAGCGTGTCAAAGCAATCAACTAATGCTACCTCCATTTTGCTCACGTCGGCTACGAAGACCCTGTGCACTTTAAAGTTTCATATTTTTTTATATTACCAATGGGTCGTTGTGTGGTGATGCATTTGGGACCGCATCTTACTTGCTAAATGTTTTTTTCCATCATGGTGCATCTTTTTATTAATGGGCTCTTGTGACGATGGATACTTTGCCCTTGCTTTTCATTCATTGTTGGAGGTGAGCTTGATTTATTCGTGGATGGACAATATTACTTTGTCCAAAGCACCATCTATCACGTCTTCACCTTGCTTGATTGTCGTTATCATCTTCTGGTTTGGTTTCGTCTGAGGTTGGCCTACGCTTGTATTCTTCTCTGTTCCATAACCACTTGACCTTGGTGATGAATATTCTTTCTTTTTGTACTGGTTGAGCCATCCTTGGAAAAGTAATTCTTCAATTTGCCTACATAGGTCATTGCAATGATTTGTGTCATGGTCACGGTCTCTATGGAATTCATAATAATAATCTTTGGACCTTTTTGTTGGAGCTCTCATTGACATAGTTCCTCGAAATAGCTCTTTGTATTTTTCCAGATTTTCCTTCTCGACTTTGTAAGGGGTATTTGGGGGTAGAGTGTGCTACCAAATGGCAATTCTTTTCCTTTTGTGAGTGCGGTGATTTTTCCCTTCTTCATCGCTCCTCTTCCTTAGATGCCAACCTCGGATCTTTTCTCACCCTTTCATTTTCCAGCTTCTTGTTGTTGGCTTTCTGCAATTGGACAAATTTTTCCACCATCTTCTGGACGTCTCTCAAGTTGTCTGGCATGTCTGTTGTAAGTTTCTTTTAGAACTCTCGTGGCTTCATACATTCATGAATGCTTACAAGGACATCTAGTATGTGAGATCTTTAACTTCTAGGCTTTCGGAGATGAAGCGGCCATGGTATTTTGTGATGCTTTCCCCACTTCGTTTCTCTATATTCATATGGTTTGCAAATGTCTTGATAGACTTCATCTTTTTGTAGAACCTACTTATAAACTGATCCACAATTTGGGCCCAAGTTCTAATGCTTCGCTTTGGCAGGTTATCATACCATACTATTGTGGTTCCCTCTAAGAAGATTGGAAAAAATTTACACACTGGTCGTGTAGGGGTGTAGGAACTCCTCTGGGGTCTGTCATTCCATCATAAGACTTTAGCCGAGTAGGTAGTTTGAATCCTTTTAGGATTACAAAATTATGCAACTCTTCCACCAGCTGGTCATGCTCCATTTCATCCTCCACATCATAGGTCCCATCATTGTCGTGATTTTCAGGCGGTCCTCTTGGTGGATGCCTTCCTATTCTCCACTTCCTATAAAGTTCTTAAGGATTTTTCTGGTTATTATCTTATCCTTTCATTGTGTTGATGAACTGTGTAGAGCTACTCCCGGTTTGCTTCAAGAAATGCCGCATAGCCAGCTTCTCATTATTAGTGTAGAAGGATTTCACCTTTGAGTCATCGCCAAATTCTTGGACCTCTTTGAGTATGGAATGTAGATCGAGTTGGCAGAGTGGTGCGTTTGTTGGCAGTAGTGGATTTGATGGTGATGGTGTTGGCTCAATAATGTTATCATCTTGATTTATCGATTGTCTGTTCTTTAACACCATGACTTAAAAGGAACGATGAAACCTATATTATCCCCAAAGTCGGCACCAATGATGAGGTTGTTTTTCTCAAATAATGGTGACAATCCCAGCTTACAGAAAATCACAGATGCTCTAGCCCTACAATAATTCTCCTGGATTGAATTCAGAGTTAAGACTCTGATTCTTAAGTTAGCATCTTGTATTCGAGTGTATTTTCTGATTGCTAATTGTTATTTACCTTGATATCTCAACCAATCATTTATTTATTGGCCTCTTGAGCTTACGTTATCAGTGTGTTTCCTGATGTGAAGGTCATAGCCATCGTGGTGGTAGCACGACTCTTCTCAGCAGGGGCGGATTCAGGGAGGGTTGGGGTGGTGCTCCGACACCACCTCAACTCCAACATACAAGGAGGTAGATTCAAATATTTTCTCTTAAGCACCCATCAAAAAATTTCAACCATGCCTCGGTAACGTTCTGACTTATAAGTTAGAGTTGTAGATGAGAATATATTTGGAAGGTCGTCGATGTACCTCTCAAATATAAAATTTATAACCCTAAAATGCTTCATAATTACAATTAAGTAGATAGTGGCAAATTTGGGTCGCCCACGAAGAAGATGGATTTTTCTAAGGGGTCAAGCATACACACACATATAAGAAAGTAAAGAGAGGGTGAGGGTTGGTTGGGTTTTATAAGTTATGGAAGTAAAAACAAGACAACTAGAAAATAAAGATAATTACACAAATCATGCAACAACTAAGAAAAGATGATAAAATCACAAATGACAACATTGGGGGGCAATTGATTCCCATTTCCAAACCTTTTATAGATCATAGAACAATCACTCATTCAATCACATTGATTATCTATGGAGAATGCTATCACTTCCATTTTGAAGATAAACACTCCTTTATTCTTAAGAGTAATTCACAAAAGCGATCAACGACTATTTGCAAACCTCATTAATGATCACTCTATATAAACAACGCC
>JAULKK010318374.1:0-11522 GCA_032355705.1 Rubia peregrina
ATTGACTAGCTAACAACTCTAACAATACAATCAAGACTTGGTCATGTGGACCAAATGTACAGTGGTAAAAATACAGTTAAAAATACAGTTAACACAAACAAAATCCTACCCTGTTTATTATTGTTCCATCAGATCTAGACTCAAGAACATAGGTTACGATCGATGGCTGAACTGTGGCCAGTCCATTATCTGGTTAACAAGATCAGGGGAAATCCTCTGCCATTTGGATCATGCATGGGTATTCATATTTTAGTTGTTGTGTAAAATCAAGTTGACCAAACGCCGAGAAGAGGAATTGAGGCATGGAAGAAGATGTTCGAGAGCTGGAGAAAAAAGTCGAGATTGGATCATCGATCAACTTGTACAAGTTATCGACCTCGATGTTGATCCAGTAGTCCTAACTACAGTACCACATAGTAAGGATTTTCAAGGGTTATCTCCACGAGCACTAGATCATGTTGTTACTCCATCAGAAATACAATCAGTTTAGCAGCCAATAAACCAGTGTCTGACAAAATATCAAGGGCATATTTCCTTTGAGAAAGAAAATCCCATCCGGTCTTCTAGCAGTCTCTACACCTAAGAAATACTTGAGAGCACCAAGATCTTTCATGTGAAAATAAGAACTCAATTATTTCTTGAATTCAGAGAGAAACGATGAAGAACTACCAGCAATCACCAAGTCATCCACATAAACAAGAACATGCAAAGAAACCGAATCAAAGAGTAGGTAAAAAGAGAGTAATTTGCCTTACTTTGAACAAATCCAAACGCACGAAGAGCAGTAGATAACTCGGTAAACCAACTGCAAGGAGCCTACCGCAAGTCGTAAAGAGATTTTTGAGGTTGGAAAAATGGCCGGGAGGCACAAAGTAGCCAGGAGGAGGACCCATGAATACTTCCTCGTGAAGATCGCTATGTAGAAAAGCATTATATATACATGTCCATCTGAAGAAGTTCCCAACAGATAACTGCAATAGGCAGAAATAGACGAACCGAACTCGTCTTTGTAACGGGAGAAAAGTCTAAGTAAAATCGATTACCTCAATCTGATGATTACCCAGAATCCCCAGACGATTTTTGTGAGGTTCAATGGTGTCATCAACTTCGAACTTGGTACAATAAACCTATTTACACCCAATAGCAGTCTTATCAGGAGGAAGAGAAGTCATTGTCCAAGTTTCATTACGTTCAAGAGCACTAATCTCATCCGCTAAGCATCGCGCCAATGAACATGCCTAGATGCCTTAGCATAAGTGGTATGATCTGCACTAGAAGTAATTGCACCCAAAAATCTAATGCAAAATAATAAAAAAATTATTACAATTTACATAATCAGTTAAAGGATATAGAACACCTGAGGATAGTGATGGCACAGAAGTGAGCAGAGTAGTGGAGTGAGGGTGGGGGGGTTGGCTGAAGTAATGCAGCATAAATAGTCATTCAGATAAGTATGAGCTCGACAATCGCGAGCACTGTGATGAATGGGTAACTGATTGGTCGTGGCAATTGATGGTGAAGGAGCCGTGAGAGGGCCTTCCAGCGAAGAATGAGCCGTGAGAGGGTCATTCGGCGGTAGGGAAGTCACGGTAGGTAGCATTGAAGAAGCCTCTGGTATGATCGGCTCCAGCAAAGGAGCTACGACCATGGATGGCGGTGGATGCACTGTGGTTGATGACGGAAACATAAGTGGTTTTGCGGATGAAGCTGTTCTGTTAGTGGTCGATGTCGGCAACAGAAGTGTTACCATGGACGGAGTTGGTCGATCGGCGACGGTGACTGACGGTGAGTTGGTGGCGTCACTAGTTGGCTCTGTCAGCTGCAGGGGTATAGGGAAGGATTTCGGCGTCGGTGAACCGTAAATCCAGTGTTTGGTTTGTGACTATGTAATTTGAGCAGGGACAGAGGTCACAACAAATGGAAACCGGTCATCGTAAAAATCAACATCAGGACTGTTAAAAAAGGTGCATGATTCTAAATCATATAGATGATAGCCTTTCTAGCCAACTGGATACCCAAAAAATATGCATCGACGACTCCTAGGAGAAAACTTGTCACAACATTTGGGAATGTGAAAAGCAAAGCACAAGCAGCCAAAGACATGAAGAAGCTTGTAATTCAAAGTACGTCCATGAAGGAGCTCAAATGGCGTGCGACCATTGAGTTGTTTCGTCGGAGTTCGGTTGATAAAAAATGCAGCAGTAAGAACACATTGTCCCCAAAATTCAATTGGCAGATTAGCCTAAAAACGCAAAGCCCGAGCCATATTTAATAAAATATGATGCTTGCGCTCAACACGATCATCTTGTTGTGGTGTGTCAACCATAGAAGTTTCAAACAGTATGCTATATTCAACAAAATAAGATCGCAAAGGAAGAAACTATGTACCATTGTCCACACGGATACGACGAACTGTGCGACTGAACTGATTCTTGATTAAAGCACAAAATTATACAAATCTAGAAGATATATCTGACTTAGCCACTAATAAATAAACTCAAGCAGGTCAGGAATAATCATTAACAATTGTTAAGAAATAAAATGCTCCACTAGAAGAGGGTGAGCTATAAACCCCTCAACATCACAATGTATTAATTCAAACAAAGAACTAGCATTCAAAGAACTCAAAGGAAAATTATGTCTAGTCTGCTTTTCTCCATGACACGCATAGCTAGGAACAACAGTTTTATTTGTGCTAAAATTAAGAGTAGGAACAAAAGACAACACTGTGGAGGATGGATGTCCAAGACGTTGATGCCATAAATCAAATTAAGAAGCAAAAACTGAAGCAACGGTCAGAGCTGGCTCCGGGATAGACGGTCGAACAAGAGCATCTAGCAGCAACACATTCTCTCACAAAATGTGGTTTAATATTTTTTAACCAACACTAGCAGCCCACACAACTAAATTATTATACCATGCAAAATAGGTATTTCTACATTTGATCAAGTATTTAAGTAAAATACTCTAACATTTCGTGGGCATAGGAAATTAAACACGTCTCATAATTTCCAAAAACATGCAATGCTTTCATGTAATTTCATAATTAAAAAGGAATAATAATGTTTGATTCAATATTCCAAACGCATGACATTTTTTTTTCTATTTTAATCCAATCTTTCATGCAAATAATCAAATATGATTTCTTACCATATCAACATTTATTCTCATAAGCATGAATATCACGGAATTAGCATATTTCCATAATCACACCATGCCATATAATTTAACATACTTCTGTACCATATATCGGACATATATTGATTATATCTTGCAAAAATTAAATAATGAAAATTGAACGAGCAATTTACATATGTGAGAATAATAAACTTTTATTAATTATTCAGACATACAATCAGAAAGCTTAAATTACGAATAATTAAAGCATACATGCTATGTATTAACAATAAATAAATCATGTTTCAAGCAAAACAAAATGATGGAGTCATGAGTAAACTTGTTGCCCTTGAAACGAATGAGTCACGTCGTGGACATCGTTCCCTAGGATAAAACCATCGAAGGTGACAATTAACACGTAAGAGTTACATTAGATTTACGCAAGGCTCGAAGGACTATCAACTCGACAGATCAACAGATGGAAAATTTGAGAGAGAAAGAAATAAATGAGACTCAAGTTTAGAATATGGAGAGACTTGAGAATGGTGCGAGTTTCCTGGCTGACTTAGTGACTCTATTTATACTACACTAAGAGAACCTAATCATGGAAACATGATATTATGATTTTCTAGTAATTAGAGAAAATATTCTCCAATCACCAACTCATCAAATCCGAGAACATTCCAAGAATACTCTAATCAAATCTGCTCAAAATGGAAGAAATATTTGCAAAATATTCTTCAGCGTATTAAAAATGGTAAAATGTTTATTCATTTACGACAAGATATGTCACAAAATATGGAAGTATTTCGTTCTTATCTCTTAAGAATTACACATAAGGAAATCCATATATATTACGCAGTTGGATTTTCTAGAGACTTCCACGCGGTTCATACGCGTTTTAGATAGTCCAGAGAAAATAATCTGGGCTAATTTCCGCTCAATTTTTCTCTTTCAAGTGTGACATTTCGAACATCCATGTCTCATTCACCCTTAGTCCGTTTTGAGAGTTTAAATACTCAATTTTATAGTACTCACAAAGGAGAACCCAAACACGACATCCATCTACCCTAAATCCATCCGGGTCCACTCAAAACGATGACCAAAAGTTGATGAATTTCAACCTCTTAACCATCATTTTTCCAACACACCAGTCACTTTTTGCATGGGACCCAATCAATTAGCATCAGAATAACGCTTACCGGTGCTAATAATACTTTAACAGGCACCATTTTTTTGTTCCATACTGATGCTAATTATTTCCCTCCATTATTTTATGCACCAAAAACACTAGTGTTAAAGCACCGGTATCTCGCACTCTTTCCATCATGTACCAGTGCTAAAATTTATTACAGGCACCAGTTCCAACACCGATATGCATAATCTTTGATTTTCAACACAAAACCAGTGCCTAACATATTATCAGCACCGGTATTTTTCCCCCAGGGGAAAGGTACCTATGCCTATGATCCTGTTTTCCAGTAGTGAAAGTTCTTCCAATGTCTCTATGAAGTAGTCCTGAATCCTGATTTATAACATCATTTGTTCATGAACACGAGTGTTCCCCGATGATACCCTTAATATTTATAAACAAATTACTTCCCTGCCAAATACACTCTATGTATACTTCAACTTTTATAATTTTATTATTACCTGAACTATGAAATTTATGCTTGCAAAATTTCCTTTACATTAGGGAGTTAGTTTGAGAGCTACGTCAAGCGCTAACAAAAATGAAATGTTTGATTGTTCTGGATGATATTTGGGGAGTCGAGCACTGGGAAGCCATACGCGGTGCATTTTCTTCGGATGGAGAATAGTAAACTATTGCTGACTACTGGTAACAAAAAAGTTGCAGAGATTGGATTTGCCCACGAACTCAAATTCTTGAGTGAAAGTGAAGGTTGGGAGTTGTTCAAGTAAATAGCATCAAGTGGAAAAACAAGTCAGAATACATGATGAGTACTGAAATTTGAGAATATAACGGTGATCAACATATTATTTTTATGCTAATCTTGGTGTTTTTATTGATATTTTAATTTTTCAAAGAAAATTATATTAAATGATTTGATTCAAAGTGTTTTTATAGGCTTAGTATGGAAAAAAAATTGTTAGTCACGTCACTTTGAATTGAGCATGTGAACCTCAAAAAATAAAATTCATTAAAATCACGTTCCTGATATTTTTATTGTATTTAAATTTAAATGATATTATGATAGTAATCGTTTCAATACCAACTTCAGGGGTAAATATTATACTCCCTCTATTCTATTTTTGAGTTCAATTTATGCTTTTCGGGTCGAACATGTAAAATATAATCATAACATATTATTGATGTTTTTTGGGAAGTGAAGCAAAGCTAACCAGATCTGCTGGGCTTTAGCGGCAGCAACGCGACTCGGCAACAGAGGAACAACATCAAATTAACACAACATAGCAGCAAAGGAAGAACAACAGAGGCGAAAAATCTGTCGCGGCGGATGGGAGACCATCGTCGTGTCTATCAAAGATAGTTTTTACAGACCATAATTGCGGCTATACTACTAGAAAGTAGATAGTAGCAAGTTGGAGTCGTCCACGAGAAAAAAAGGTTTTATCGAATGCTAAACGTAGTTAAAAAGCACACAAAGAAATCACTCTACGTGTGTGGTAACAAAGATGTGAGTTTTGGTTTTGGAAAGAATTTCACTTAATTTAAACTACTAAATTAAAAAATAATTATAGAGAACAATGCAAATACGATCACCTAGTGCAAAAGATGGAATAAAGATGATAACGAGTCTCGGGCGCAATTGGTTTACATTTCTAGTCATCCTTTGATCATCGATTATTTAACCTATTTTTATGCATTAATCACATATTGTGGAGAACTTATAAACACCTTTCGGGTGAAGATATTTCTCGCATCTCCTCGGCTATAGTTAGAGTGGGTGATCGGTGCCACACAATAACCATTACCCTCGGATCACCCTAAACGACTGGTGTCATAGACTTCCCCGAGAATAGCAATACACATGGAGAACCAATAAAACTAACACAATATCCTACATGCAAGAAAAATCGGGATAGCACAAATATATCTACTAATAACGACTACAAGGATCGACCTTCATGCTAATCGTTATTAGTGAGGCACATTGATAATTAGCCAAACCAATTCAAATTCATCTCAAATCTAAGCAATTTCATCAATCAATAATCATAATTAGTTGTCACACCCAATTATAACCTAACATCAACTAACAATAATCACATCGACAAAAAGTCAAAGTATTCCGGGTTTCATAAAAAACCTAGAAAATAATTAACCCACAATCATAAACTAGTTGATCATCCTAGTCTCAATCATGCATTAACTACACAAGAAAGCAAAAAAATATACTTGATAATCAAAGCAACAAATTGGATAAATCAAATCTCACAAATTCATGCTAAAAATGCTTACGAATTGCTCCCAAGAGTATATTTAGCCTAGATTAGATAAACCCATAACAAAAGAACTAAAATCCATGTTAAAAATTGGAGAAATGATGAAGAAATAAATGCAAACTAGGGTTTTGTGGAGAGGAATTTCGTCTCTGCGTTGTTGCGGTCTGCAGAGACGTCTTGCGGCCCGTAATGCTCCCTTTTTTACCTGCGTTATTTCCTATTGAATGGGCTATGGGAAGCAGCAGTTTCTTGCGGCTCGCAATGAAGATGCTGCCATTTCAGCTTCTACCAATATAAATTGGCCGTGATCTCCCAATCTTCTAGTTTCTTCATTTTTTTCTTCAACACTTGATCACTTCCAAGCCCAATCACTTTAACAAGATCTAAAATACATTATAAAGTAAAGAATTAGTATATAAAATATATGAATTCATTCTATCCCCTTAATTGATAAAATGTCAATTTCTTTTCAATTAAGTTCATAATCTATTATAAAATTAGAGTTCGAATGTGTTAAAATGGGATAAAAAAGAGCACATCAGTGGACACCCAGTGGCGGTGACGAGATGCAGAGGAGACCCAATGGCGTCCAAGGCCTTCAGTGACAGAGTCTTCACGTTCGGAGTCTTCAGCAGCGGACACTCAACAGTGATGGCGAGCGAGTGGAGGCGAAGTCAGAGTCGAGCGAGCGATGGGCATCCAATCGGCGGAGCTTCAGCGATGGAGGTAAGGATGAGGAGCCTAAGGGAGTGGCGGAAGGTGGTGTGATGGTGGGCGGAAGTGTGAGAGTGGCGGCGGTGGAGGGGAGAAAGCATAAGGAGCAGATAGATTTCAATTGTTGGGAAATAAACTAAGCGGCCGAGATGAATTTTGAGTTAGGAAAATAACCAAGAGGGAAGAAAGAAACCCTAGTAACTATATATGGTTGGGCCCAAAAGTCCAATAAAGACACCCTGTTAAAGGTGGTTCTTGAAAAAAAAATCATCTTTAATCAATTTAAAAGGGCCTTTAAAAGTTCATAAGTAACTTGGAAGGAAGTTCCGAATTTGGAACCTCCCTTGGATCCTAATTAAGGGTGGTTCGTTAAGAACCGCCTTTGATTTCCACTAGGGAATAAGACTAATGTGATTTTCTAACCCATAATTCTTTAATAAGTGCAAATATAATTCTCGATTTTTAAAAAGTGCTAATATATCCTCGACTGCTCTGCTTTGGTTCCGCTATTATCCGACTTCTCCACTGTGGCTGGCTGCAGTGACATCAATCACATGGTGGCCATAGTGGAAGTTCATACATGGCAAGACATCATTGTCACATCTGGTCGCATATGGTCCTTAATATTAAATCTGATGATTTTTAATGGCAATTATGACAATCTTCAATGGTGATTCTGATGGTCAACAATTTGGTCAAAGTGGAATGGGTAAAGACTGAGTAATCTAGGGACGGAGGTTTAATTTTAATATGTTTTCTTTCACTTTGGTATAGGTTATTTTTTTTATTTTTCTCATCACTTTTTGGTGTCAAAACACCAAACCGCTACTGCTCTTACATCTTGTAATTTGATCTAATCTATAACCTTAATGAAAATATTCTGTTACGAACTCCGGTGATAGCTCTCTAGTGATGTCTTCACAAAGGCAAAGCTACGGTGGGGTAGATTTGTTGCCTCGTGTATAATGTTGGATCTACTAAGTTTGGGTCATTTGAATGTTTTATACTTTTATACAGTATGTTAAGTTGGGGTTTCACGTGACTCGGGGAGCCGTGCACCTCACCCGAAAAGGAGATTCATCTCCCCATTTTGCTATTTTTCTATTCGGGTCACAATTGGACTTATTCAGGCTCATTATCATGTTCAGACAAATTGTTTGGGGTTGGGTAATTAATTATTGTCGGTTGAGTTTGGTTCAAAGTGGGGCGGGCATCAAAACAACAATATGCTACACTAGCCACGAAGGGTTTCGATGTATAATTTATAACTTTTATCCCCTTTTTATTACAGGTTTATCTCGTCTCATTATAGTAGGATCAAGTTATTGTAAATGATGTTACCAATCCTATAATCATTAATATAAAAGGTTTTATTCCCTTAAACCTATGTCACCGGTGGTTTTAATTTCAAAAAAGTATTTTTAAGTTTAGATGTCGTTCATTATAAGTTAAATATGTAATAAAATGTAGTTGAAGGTGAAAATATAAAATTATTATATAAAAAATACACTCAATATATTAAGAAATACAATACTTAATTGAAATTTTAAAAATTAATGTGATTGCTCTATGATGGATTTATACTCGGACCAGTAGCTTATTCAACTCATCAGCATGATCTTAGTCTTCATCACATTTATGTAGCTTCTAGAATAGCACAGACAGTTAGTTACAATCAGTTAGGCCTCAGTTAGATGTAAAGTTAGTTTTCAGTTTGTTAGCTGAGATGATTTCATACCTCTATATATGTGAGGTTGTAAATTGAATTCCGTAAGTTAATCAATATACATAAAAAATTTACCCAATTTTCACCTTTCATTGTGTGTTTTTGTTCTTCCATTTTCGGTTTTCATTCAATGAAATCACTGATTGTTCATGGTATCAGAGCTTCAGGACTACAAAACCTTATACTGAGATATGTGTATTGTGTTTCTTTTCATCTGAAATTTGTTTTTCTGATTCCAATGGCGAGTTCTTCTTCAAATTCTGGATATTCGCTGCAGAAGTATGTTGTGGATGAGGAAGGATTTGTCAAGACATGAGTGAAGGATCCTCTCTACGTGAACATTGCTTACAACTCAAATTTGAGTCTTATTGCAGAGCTGCTCAACGAGAAGAACTTTCTGATCTGGAGGAAGAGCTATGCTCAAAGCTCTGAAATCAAAAGACAAGCTGGTGTTTATCACGGGTGAGTTTGAAGTTTCTTAACATGATTCTCCGATCTTTAAACAGTGGGAGAAGGTGAATTCAACCCTAGTTTCTTGGATCATGAACTCTATGACACAAGAAATAACTAGGAGTATTGATTTTGTGGATAATGCTAGAAGACTTTGGAATGAGATTCAAGAAAGGTAATCTGTAAGTAATGGACCAATGTTGTATCAACTCAGAAACAAGATTGTTGAATTCAGGCAAGGTCAAAGTTTGGCCAAGATGAAGCAAGATGAAGCCCCATTTGATGAGCAAGATGAAGCCCCATTTGATGTATCTGGTGTGAATAACGGGAACAGTATGCATGCTATGTTTGCATCATTCATGAATATGATGGAAATGAGCAAACAACGGATGGGAAAAGGTGCAGAATCATCACCATGAGAGGTTGTCAACCTAGCTCACTTTTCTGATTTCTCAGGTAGTGTTTTAACTCAGTTAGTAAATCTGGATTTTCAATTTGATGACGATACATGGATTCGGGACAGTGGTGATTCTAGTAACGTGTGTGGCAACAAAAGTCTTTTTAGAAATTACACACCAAATACAATACCTATACCAGTTCATTTACCAAACAACATTTCACCGCTTGTTACTGCTATAGGAGCATTTCATTTCACGTCATCACTTATTCTGCATGATTGCTTATATGTTGATAGCTTCAAATGTACACTACCACAAAAATAGCCTCTAACACCGTCGGTGGCCCAATTTTTTTTAGCACACCAGTGCTAATTTTTAAAAAATGGTGCTAAACTTTTTAAAATTTGATCTTCCCGCCAAAAAATTCAAAAAATTCAGCACAAAAAACCGATGCTAATTTAAAAAACTGGTGCTAAAATTTTTAAAATTCAATCTTCCCACCAAAATTTTTAAAAAATGTACCAAAATTTTAAAATTCAATTTTCCCGCCAAAAATTTCAAAATAATTCGCTAAAATTTTAAAAAATTTCCCAAAAATTTCATGAGATGGGCGCAGCCGCTCTAAGCTAAATTATTTTTTTCTTAACTTTCAAAGTCGTTCACTTCCTTTGTTGACTTTAACTATAACTAGGTTGACTTAAATTAATCAACAATCAACCTTTATTGAACTAATATAAATAAGAATATAAATGTTTGAATAACAAAAATCATGTATTTTGGAGCAATTGATAATGGGGAAACACAATTTTGGCCCACAGTGTAATTTTCCAAAATTGTGTACAAGTAATCAATGTTGACTTTCGAGGCTCTTCCATTTACTCATACATGACCAAATCGCAAACTCGCATTCATATATTATTCAATTGAATTTTGGCGTCGTCAATTTTGTGATTCAACAATTCCAAATTTCTTGGAGGGACCTAAGTGCAAAAAGTAAAAACTTTATTTGTAACTCCAAAATGAAATCCGCTCGAACGTGGTACTTCCCTATACACCCCCATTTAATTTTCCAAATCCGTAACGAAATATTTATCATCGATCGGGCACAAGAACATATCTGTAATCCTTTTCAATTTCTCTTCCTTACTTCGATGTAATCAACTATAAGTTACTCTAGAACATCTACTAGCGCTTTCCCACAATTCACCAAAAAATATATTATTTAATATTTTGGTAATAATAACAAAAATCGTGTATTTTGGAGCAATGGATAATGGGGAAGCACAATTTTGGCCCACAGTGTAATTTTCCAAAATTGTGTACAAGTAATCAATGTTGACTTTCGAGGCCCTTCCATTTACTCACACATGACCAAATCGTAAACTCGCATTCATATATTATTCAATTGAATTTTGGCGTCGATAATTTTGTGATTCGACAATTCCAAATTTCTTGGAGGGACCTAAGTGCAAAAAGTAAAAACTTTACTCGTATCTCCAAAATGAAATCCGCTCGAACGTAGTGCTTCCCTATACGCTCCCATTTTATTTTCCAAATCCTTAACGGAATATTTATCATCGATCGGGCCCTTTTACCAATCAACTGTCAACACATACTTGACTTACTATATACAAACACTAATAACTAAGTTGACTTTAATCAATCAACGGTCAACACTTACTTAACTT
>JAULKK010318402.1:0-11521 GCA_032355705.1 Rubia peregrina
GAGAGTAAAATTGTATTATTAAATTTCACATTTAAATTTATTTTATTAGGTAAATTTATTTGAATTAATTATTAAAGGTAGAATTAATGAGTATGATAGAGAGAATCAAGTGTGGTCCATTGAGTGGTTTCTAAGTGGTTTCAACCATTGTGGAGAAAAAATGAAGTGATTTAGTTGTGGTTTGAATTGCTGAGGTGCAGGAGATAGATTGATTATTTAATGAATTGAAACAACAAGAGTGGTTTGAGAGTAGTTTTACTCTTACCGTATTATTTATCAAAATGGGAGGAAAACGTTTTTTTTTTCTTGACAAAGTTATTTAAAAGAAGAATCTTTTTTCCAAGAGAGACAAAGGACAATGAGAGTTGGAATTCTACGTAGTATCGTTTTTTTAATAGGATCGGGATCACGATTATAGGATAGTAAATTCTATTAAAAGAATTTCCAAGTCAAATTTACAAAAAGTAAAGATTGAAAAATTGAACCACAACTGTAAAATCAGATTTGACAATTATTGTTGTTTATTTGAATCGTAGAATCGTAAGATTTGGATCTGAATTCTAATAGACTATAATGAACTCAAGAGGTAAAAGAGGAACAATGTAACTTTTCTTCATGAAACCACGACTCAGCTCTTCCTTCCAAATAGATTTCAATAGCCTCAACACGACGCGGATCATGAATCTGGTATAAACTAAATTATTTCGGACATTTTTATGAAAATATAAATTAGAATTTTAGATGAGAAATAGACACATTTTTTCTGACTCCTTACAAAAGAGATCAGATGCCTCTCTAAACAGATTTTAGACTTGGTAACTGTGTCGCCGGGATCCTAACTAACTCCACCGGAGATTATGTAAAGTGACCAGAGTTCAGCAGTTGCACTTGCCCGCCTTTTTCAACCAATTTTTAACTATTCATCTTCTACCTTTTGAGTTCAATACATATAATAATAAACATTGACAGAAAGCCATTCTAGGCCCCAGTCAAAACATAAGCCCACATCTTGTTTATGGAGAAAGGGAAATCAGCTGCCTTTTAGCCAATAATATATTAGGCCATTAAAAGACCAATGCTAGATAAACCCATGATGCCAAGTTGGGCCTAACACTGTAGTAGTATTTTTTAATATTGAGTAGTACTCTTTGTGATATTGATTCTTGTGAATTGCTATTTTACCCCATATATTTTATTAATCACGTCTTGTATATGTACTTTTCGTACACAACGTGTATTCGGAATTATTATTAAATTAATATTAAAATAAATTATTAATTGATTTCCAGAAATAGAGTGTTGAAATTCCGATCATGCCAATTTCCAGGCAAAATGACTGTCACCGGTTGGATAAGTTCTAGCCAATTTTCCGGCGAGAGTTTCTAGGTGGCAGGTGGCAGGTCTCAGATGTGTCTTGTATCAGCGGGTAGTAAAGGTGGCTCGAGGTAGAGGCTTATGTCCAACGCACGCTCCAGTCATTCGCATCGGAGGCTCGCACTTTTGGCCGGTTGCATCGAAGGCTCGCGCGCATGGCTTACATCAAAGGCTCGCGCGCATGGCTTACATCAAAGGCTCATACTCTGAGTGGTCGCATCGTAGGCTCGTGCCCATGGCTTGCATGGAAGCCTCCGCTATTCGACCCTCCCTCAATCACGTTCAGCCCAGCCTGCCGCCTCCGTTTCCAGGCATCCCTCCACCTCCATTTTCCCTAAATTCAAACCGAGAACAACATAACCTATAACCTAACCCTAATGAACTAAAATTAAAAAAAAATACGGGAAGAAAAACATCTAAACAACCTGAATACAGCGAGAACATTTTGAATCCGACTCAAAATTTGAATTTAAAAGGGAAAAATTAAACCTACTTTTCGGTCAGATTCAGACGGTGGTCGGCGCCCGAAGGTGGTCAAGTTTTCTATCCTAACATTTTGCCATTATTCTCATTTGAATAATTTTTTACCCTTAATACATAATACTTATTCGTATTAGGGCGTAACCTAGTCAAATATATGACGTGATTTAGCAACACTCTGACTCTTTGTTGACACTGCTAAATTACGCCATGTATTTCACTACCTTACGTTCTAATGCATATATACTAGAGAAAAGTGCATATATAACCCTACCTAATTCACATAAGTGCATATATAACCTTTTGGTAATTGAACATGCAAATATAACCCTAGGTAGTTGATGTAAGTGCAAATATAACCCTAGATAGCATATTTAGGTCAGAATTCAGTAAAAAGACTATTTTACACCCTGATTTTTTTAATTTTTTTTAAAAACAATGAAATACCTATTGTGCCCCCAAACCCTATTTTCCTTTCCTCTTCACTGTTTTCCTTCTCCTTCACTATTTTCCCCTAAACCCATCATTATTTTCAATAAACCTCCTCTCTCCACCGGCGCCGTTGAAGTGGCTGGTATCTTTACTCACCGGTGAAGATTGTGCCACTACTTGTCGCTGAAGATTGTGGGAGTGGTTTCAAGCATTATGTGAATGCAGATACATATTCAGCAGAGTTCAACGACGCTAAAACCAAAGAAGAAAACCAAATCTGGGGTGGCGGAATCTATTCTCCGGTGGAAATTCGTTAGTGCAGAGAAACGCCTCTATTCTCCGGTGAAGATTGTGGGGTGGCGAAATCGATCGGAGAAAAAACCCAGATCTAAAACAACAAAAACTTGTCGGAGAAGAGGAGCAACGCAAGGACGGGTGGGGAGCAGATTGGAAGCTTCTGGAGGTCGACCGGAGCAGCAATGAAAAGGTTTCTGTGGTGGGTTTAGGGTTGCAGGTTTTGGTCGAAAATGCTGAAGATTTCGGTGGTGGGTTGTTGTTGGAGGTCGGTGGGTTAGCGGGTTTAGGATTTCATGGGGATGGCTGGGGTAGAAGGATGGTGGTGACGGGGCTGGAATGGTGGCGATGGTGGGAGGGTGACGAGTATGAAAGGTTGTGCTGGTGGTTTTGTGGCGGTATGGTGATGGTGGGGGTGGAATGTGGCAGAATGAAGGAGACCATGGTGGAATGACGGAGACCTGGAGGAGTTATGGTGGCAGAGGTGATGCAGAAGTAGCAGGGTGGTGGAGCAGTGGTGGTGGTGGTAGAACACTGGTGGGTAAAGAGCCTTTTTGTCTTTTAAAATATTTATTTGGACTAAAGGGTATTTTGGTCATTTCTGATGGGTCAATGGCTAAAATTCCCTTCTTTATAGTAACTATTATATTAAAATTTAACAAATATATTTTCATGAAAATATTTTTAGGTAAGATATATGCAATATGGATAAATAATTATTTATTTTATATTAAATTAGGGGGTATAAAACTTGTTTAATAGGGTAGGCAGGGGATGGGGTGGGTGTGAAATAATATCTATGCCCAACTCACTACTCATGATGGGTATGATTTTCATACTTATACCATTCCAACCCCAACCAAAACTACCTCCTTAACCCCCCCCCCCCTCATTGGAGCGGATGCGGGGTGAACCTACACCGAAACCCGCCCCACTACCATCTCTAAGGAGTATATACACAATAATATTCTTAAATTTTTTAGAAAAAATTATAAAACAAATCCATCTATCCTTACTAGGAAATGCTAAAGGTTGGAAACCCACCCTACCCATTCTTGAAAGAAAACTTAGTTAGCGCCACTTCCCACCACCAACCCGCCCCCTTCTCACCCATCACTGTAAAACCACCACCACCCCCATTCCCACCACCAACCTATCCACCTTCTCAAACCACTCTCTCAAAACCACGCAGCCCACTCACCACATCGAAATCACCACTGACCACCATTAGTCAACCCTCTTTGCCCATCACCGCAAAACCACCACCATTGTGAAACCCCACATGATCCATCTCTGGTGAGTCTCGGCCTCCCATCCTCTCACGAACCGTAGCTTTCGTCCTCTCATTAACCCCACTAGTGGAGGATGACCTATTAAAGGTGGTTATATTAGATCGGAGAAGTCACTTTGCAGGTGACTTCTCTGGTAGTGACTTTGGTCATCATCGATCAAAGGTGGTTCTATGACCCGCCTTTAAAATAATTTCTTCAAGGGCAGTTATTTTCTGCCTTTGAACGTAATGGAGGAACCAATTTCCACCAGTTCCGATATCAGAACTAAAGTCCTAAGTTCGATACTTATGGAGTATCGTCGAGGCTGAAAATCCAGTTTCGGGTCCAAAACAAGATGTAGGTTCCTAAAATGGAACCATTTTATGACCTTTGCAATAAGTTCATTTATCCGATGTAATTTATGTTCCACAACTGTAATTTGACGCTTGAGAGGGTTAAAAAATTAGAGTTCCTAAATCGAGACGTGTTTTCGGACCTTATGTTCAGAGTCTATAACTGAAAGATCGCCTCTTCAGGAACCCCCTGGTCATGAAGTAGGGACAGTAGCTCTGTACTCGGAACTCACTCGGGGAAAGATGTATTTATAGAAAACACCAATATAAAACCCGACCAAAAGAAAGTCTCATATAACAGCCCCAATTCACACAAAGATCAGTACAATACGCTAACAAAACACCATTCTATAAATATGAATAGAAATCTAGCCAATTATATTCCCCAAAACAAATGACACCATAATGCTAGCTACCTAACAAGAATCTAAACTACGTTAACAAAGGAAAAATCTATAGATAGGAATAGAGATCTCGCAAATTCCATTCCACACATTATGCATTATCCATATATACACTACAAATTCAATTCCACGGGATTCTAAACCACAGTTGTATTTCCAATAGATGCTGATCGGCGTTCACTAAATACCTAGCCAAGTTATTTCTTACCATGTTGATATCATTGTGTAAATACAGCTTGTTGTTCACTTGAAAAATCAGTGAGTATTATAATATGGCAATTAGGACGACAATTAATATAATAAATGTAAAAAAATAGGACTCAAAACTTATTTTGTTGATTTCTAGGTAATCCACCTGGACTTATTGAATGGACTCAACAGCGTATAGCATTACGAAAAAACACACACTCCCAAGTTTGTGCTTATTTTTTTGTACTGATCAAAGGCCATGTAAGTAGTCATAAATCATAAAAATGAATAATACAAGTAAAAGAGAACGTGTGAATAAACGACACCTTTATTTTGACTATATTTAACGCCGTATTACTTGAGGCGCCCAAAATTTTCACAAACATTTATGAGGGTTAGAAATGCAACAAATCCATCCAAAAAACACGCTTTTTCTTCGGGACAGTAAAAACTAATCTCCGATGGTCCATGCAAGAAAAAATAATATAACAACAATTGACTAAAATAAGTGTGGTAACTGAAATGAGTATCTAACCATCATCGCTCAATATGTGGCGCAATGAACAATTTTAATCTATTCGGCCTAGCTCTTGCGGATATAGTCGATCCTTTCTTGAAATGTGCAACAAATTTCTTGAGTCATCATGGGGCACAAATATCCAACCCAACCCTTGTCCTTATGACTCGCAATGTAATACATGTACCTTCAAAGCAATTTTGAGAACATTAATAGTATACAATATTTATTACTACCTAAAATTTGTATTTCAATGATTAAAGAATATACTCACAATAGGTAGAGGGACATTAGGGTTTGGTTCGCATGCTCACACCTCCAAAGTTCTTCAAAGTCAATCCATGAGGTGATGATATCTTGCTCCGCACCAAAAACATATTCATTTCCGGGAAATAAGTATGTTGGGTTACGCAGGTGTGCAGAAAACTTATCGAACAACAATCTAACGAATTGAGGTGAATTCTTATTTACTTTCCCCTAGTGACCAGAGCTCTAACCTTCTTTGGTGTTTGTACAACCGGCTTAGGTGTCTTTAGGGGCACGTCCTTCAATTGATGATCCATTTCCGACTCGGCATAAATTAGGCGACGAGGCAAAATAAGAAACATTCTTCATGAGGGACCCACCTATTTATAGTTGGCATCTGGAATTGACAATGGAGAGTTAAACACCATCAATTTTTTTCAACAAAACTCAACAAAGCCATCCGTAATTAGTATAGTGTGATGATGTCACATTGCCTCGTACAAAATTTTGTCGACAACATGGAGTGGCATACCTTTGTCGCCTAGATCAATGTATAACTCACACGAAGTTTATGACTATATGGTATTAAAAAATCACTTTTAGGGAAACGTGCAAAAATAACTCTATAAGATTGAGAAAGTGCATGAATGACCTTGTAAAATATGAAAGTGCATAAGAAACCCTATCTATTTAGTCAAAATGTACAGTTTTACCCATTTGGCTGATTTTCCGTGTTGACCGATGTAAGTTCGACATTGACTAATAATGAAAAGATAGAAATATCCCTGGACTCAAAGCTACAGTTGTAATGACAATTCTACTCCCTTGGACTTCTTCTTCTTCTTCTCTTCCTTCTTCTCCAGACACACTATGGCCACCACATACCACAAGCGGCGCCGCCGTGCCACCGTGCCACCGCCAGAAACCCAGGAGCTGATGTACCAAAAATGGTGGTCAACGAGTACCATGGGGTTCTTACAAGATACTTCGTGTTGTTGTGTCTCCGTCGCCGTGCCACATCGGGTAAATTAACCCGCCTCCATAGATCACAATTCAAATCCAAAACAAGCAAACAAGAACAACTTTGACTCAACCAATGCAATGCACCATTCACATAAACATCCTGTTTACGGTTAATGTAAGCAAATCAATCATCTTGCAAAGAGAAAAACTTTCTCCCCTTATTCGACTCAAAATCATAAACCAAACACACATGGATTTGATCCCGTCTGTGCCCGAATGTCTGATGATAACCAGCGAGAATAACATTGTACTTCTGGGAAGCCAAATCACAAGCAAATCTAATAAGGGTAGCCTCACACTTAGGATGAAACCTAGAACCAGGCATTTCCCTAAACCAGGGAAGAAACTTATACGTCCTAGTCATAGGATTGCAAACATAGAAAACACCCTTATCTGGGGTACTAGAAAAACATAACAATCCATAACAAGATGCCCTAATCATAACCCTATCTCTAAAAAAATCCAAAGAAAATTCATAAAAATCCCTCAGATTATCAACACATATTAATCTCGATTGGGAAAATGATGCATTTACATAATCAACGAGTACCATGGGGTTATTACAAGAGACTTTGTGTCGTCGTGCTTCCGCCAGAAACCCAGGAGCTAATGTACCAAAAAAACAAAGATTAAGAAAAAAATGGTGGCCAAAACCAAATCCCCCCTAAAACCCTAGTTCCTCCACCACCTCTCTCCACTGCTCTATACCCTTCCACCAAACCCTAGTTTCACCACCATCTCTCCCCACTGCTCCCTACATCACCACAACCTGCTCCCTCTATTCCCGCCACCAAATAATCCCTCCTCCCAGAAACCCTGCCCAGACGCCACCCTTTCCCTCTCCACTCTCTCCAGCGATCATTCTCCGCCTACCTTCAGAGAATGCGAGTCCTCTCTGCCCACCACCAAAGAACGTGAACAATAGTACATCATTCAAGCGGCTGGAACTCGTAGGACTGCAGTGGAGGCAGGTCTGGGAAAAAAAGGTGAGAGCTTTGATTATTTAGAGGATTGCTTATTGTTGTCGATTCTAGCAGCAGAGAACATGAATTGGGGAAGAAGAGCGTCGATGGTGAGGCTGAGTGAAGAAGAAATTAGGGAGGGTTGAGTGAAGAAGAGGTGAGGTTGAGTGAAGAAGGAAAGATGGAGAGCTATTATTGTCTTTTCATGTTATTTTATTTTTTGAATTTTTTAACTCTAGGGCATTATGGTCATTTGATTAGTTTCTAGCCAAATTGGTTGCTGACAATTTGGTCAATGATTTCCATGGTTATTTTCGCACATTTAGATTTTACAAGGTCATTTCTGCACTTTTGCTCAAAACATAGGGTTAAAAATGTACTTCACTCTTAATTTTATTACCATATGTAAATTCGATTTTGTAATGATTGTGTGTGTAAAACAAATGTACCTTTTTGGGTGTTGAAGTGATCACCTTATCGAGGTTGTTGTTTTCTTGCGTTGGTGTTAGAAGCTTTGGCTCGTGGTTTACCTTGACTTCCCCCCAATGAGTAGCGTGAATCTCTAGATGGCAGAGTCCAATTTGGTGTCAAGTTGTCCAAATTCTCCAAGGTAAGAATACAAGTGTGTTGGATTAACTTCCTTATTAAAATGTCTTGTTGCTTTATGCACTTGTCTCAAATAATAGCTTCTTTGTGCAAGATGTGCACCCTATACGTAAATGCCCTGCTGTAATATCGCACAATTCCGAATGCATCTTTTTGTGATAAGAAGACACCTACCCCCTTGCACATCATAGTTGATCTAATTTACCCATAGCTTCGGTAAGGATGTCTTTTTTACCCTTCGGAACAATGTTCCCTTCTATTTGTTCTTGTTTCAATTTAGCCTACATACGAGAGGTCACAAAATTTTGTAATTAAATAAATGATAAAGCAATGGAAGTTGGAATAATAAATAATCAAGTGAGGCTTACCACCCGTTCCGCAAGTTGATTTTCCGAAGGTTTATCGAATCTACCATCCTTGTTTTGACGGATCCTTAAGAATAGATCACACCTATCGATGTCCTTCACATCGATCGTGTAATCGATGATCATGACCTCTCCTCGATCACCCCCCCCCCCCAATTGCAAATTGGACATTCTTTACAAGTGTTCTTTTATTAATTCGAGGGCCGCCAAACCATAGCCCCAATGGCTCTTCAGATGAGGATATTAATTCTTCTTGGAATTTTGTCTCTTTTCTTCCCTTGTCCCCTAGGTTAAGATTTCATAGATAAATTAATACCAAATAAAAGGTAATCTAAACACAGGGTAATGCACACTAACTTATATATAAGTGGGCTAATGTTTTATTCATTCTCTAAGACCATTCTCTTGTGTATCTCCCAACTTTACTGTTGAATGTGTGTATAAGTTAACCACAGACCTTCTCCTTTCCTATGAGAGAATGTGTAATCCCTATATAAGGTGTGTTTGGGCTCTCTCCCACTCTTTGATAACATGCTCATAGTCATTTTCCTTAAATTCTCCATGTCGGGAGCATCGATCTCAAAGGGTCTCTATTTCAAATTAATGAAGGCCATCATGTCAAAACTTAATAGGTAATATTAGGATACAAGTAATTTTAGTTTGTGTGGATCGCAATAATATCAATAACGGTACCTTACACTCCATCCAAATGATATCTTTGTATTCCTTTGGCACCCCGTGCCAATTATCGTACTTTATGTCTACCCTCGTACCACCAATCGTTGATGTCATACTCCCTATAGAAAATCATTGTAGCAAGGGTCTATAGAATAACCACTTAACTATTTCAGGATGTGACCTAATCTTTCATGTGATTTCGTAACCAAGTTGCAAATGTTAAAGTATGACGTTTTAGGACTTGTGCTTCGGTGAAACTCAGACTCCCTATTATGATTTCATCCATGTGGATATCAGTGTAAGGGAAAGTATCCCCGTGGTTCTGAATAACGTAAAGATAGGCAACATTAAATCTTCTGCAGTTGGGCTCCATAACTTACCATGTCTTTATCCCTTAGCCCCCTTCCATTCCCTCGTGTCTAGAACTTAGAACTCCCACAAAATTAACCTCTTTCAAATAATCAGTACAAAACTGAATTACCCTTTCCGCCACATAATGTTGTACAATACTTGCATCTGGCTTGTATATGTTCTTCACAAAATACTTTAAAAAATTTACATGCCGCTTAAATGGCTACATCCATCTCAAGAACATAGGACTAAATAGTTTAACCTCCCTTACCAAACGAACAATAAAATGGACCCTCATGTCAAAGAATGATGGAGGAAATAACATCTCCACACGGCACCAAAATTCCACAATCATCAATTGCAAAAGGTCTAGTTTGGCAATACTAATGTTTTTAGCACAAATACTCTTGAAGAATAAACAAAGTTTCGTAATATACAATCTTACATGGGGTGGAAGTGACGACCTTGTGGAAATAGCATTCAATTCTTGCATCAGGTTGTGGCAATCATGGGGTTTCATGCCGACCAACTTCAAATCAGTCAAAGAAACTAAAGAATTAATGTTGGACGAATAAGCACCATGCACCTTAACACTTCTTAGGGTCTCACAATATGATTTTATTTCTAATTGAGTCATTGAATAACAAGTAGGGGTGGGGGTAGGTAACATTCATCACCATTTACTACGGGACCTAAAATCTTCTTAATAGCCATTTCAACCAAATTATGTCGGGACTTCAAACCATCATTAATCTTACCAAAAGTATTCAAAAGTGTGCCAACTAAAGAGTCCCACAAATTCTTCTCAATGTGCATTACATTATGGCAGTGTTTAACCTCCATTTCCTTCCAATAAGGCAGTCTAAATTTAAAAAATTGAACATTTCTTCCAACTACCTTCAACTACCGATTTTCTCTTCCCCTTCCTGAAATCATTTGGCAAATTCCTAACCCTATTAAATATCTACATTGAACCACTATCTCGCTGATCTCCACGGGTGATCTCTAGAAGAACCACTTATGCCCTTGATAAACAGTTGTACATATGTGCTTCAATTAAGAAAAACATGTTTCCTTCTCACAAACAGGGCATGCATAGTGCTCTTTCACCGAGTATCCAGACGAATTGTCATGTGCAAAGAAATCATTTATGGTGCAAAACAATAATGCGTTCAATGTAAAAGTATCATCCACACTACCATCGCACGTGCGAACACCTTCATTGAACAAAGTCAGCAAATCATCAACAAGAGGAGCAAGGTAAATGTCTATATCATTATCGAGTTGCTTCGGCCTAGAAATCATCAACGAAAGTAAGACGTACTTTCATTTCATTACAAGCCAAGAGGGAAGATTATAGATCACTAACATAACAGGACATGAACTGTGTCTATTGCTCATATTACCGAAATGATTCAATCCATCAGTTGATAAAACTAACCTCAAATGTCAAGTTGCTTCGGCCTAGAAATCATCAACGAAAGTAAGACGTACTTTCATTTCATTATAAGCCAAGAAGGGAGATTATAGATAACTAACGTAACAGGACGTGAACTGTGTGTGTTGCTCATATTACCGAAAGGATTCATTCCATCAGTTGATAAACCTAACCTCAAATGTCGAGGTTCTGCTCCAAACTCTAGGTATATGCCATCTAGCTTCTTCCACTGCTCACTGTCTGACGTCTGCCTAATCACATCATCTTCAAGCTTAACTCTTTCTGAATGGAAACACAACAATTTGGTGTCTTCCTTGCATGCGAACAATTTCTTCAACTGTGGTATAATTGAGAGATGCCACAAAACTTTTGCAGATGTTTTCTTCTTCGATCCAAACCCCACTTTTGCGCCCACAGATATGTCATGCCGCTTCATCTTGTACCTAAACTAACCACACACCCGACATCTTTCTAGTAACTCATCCCGCTCCTCCTATACAATATACAATCATTCGGGAATGTGTGGATTTTTTTCCAA
>JAULKK010318422.1:0-11519 GCA_032355705.1 Rubia peregrina
GGAGGGCTGGAGGTGGAGGCCAAATTGAGCAAGGTGGGGCTGTGGGGGGGGGGAATTGAGGCCCGGTGGAAGGGTGGAGTTGGGTGGAGGGCTAGAGCGGCGAAGGCGACGGGAGCCGCGATGATAGAGGGAAAATCAAGCAGGGCGGAGGGCTGGAGGTCGAGGGTAAATAGAGCGGGGCAGAGGGAAGTGGAGGGAAAATCAAGGCCCGGTGGAGGGGTGGAGCGAAGGGCCGTCGGTGAGGTTTGGCTTTACTCCGAGAATCTTCCTCGAATCCTCGGCAGTGGAGTGTGGCGCAGCTTCCTCTCGATCGGGTGAAGCTGAACATCGGTGTAGGTGTGGACTCGCTAAGGGCTCGTCGAGAGCTCGAGCTCTAGCGGCGGAGCTGACATGGCTGAGGGGTGGCGCCGATCAAGACGACGGAGCTAGCGATTGAGGGGTGGCGACGATGGAACTGACGGCTGAGGGGTGGCGGCAAAAATAGTAAAAGGAAAGGTTTTTGATTAAAAATATTTTTATTTAGGAAAATTATGAAAATACCCTTGGATATATCGGAAAATAATTCTGATTTACTTGAAAATCACTTTTGGGGACCAAACAAATCATTTTGTATTTGTTGGTTGCTGAATATACGCGGTTTTACCACTAGGGACCAAAAGATGGTTGTTCAATAGATGTTGGAGACCAAAAAAATAATTTAGCATTTATCTTCAATTGAAAAGTTCCTCCTGAATTATTTCCAATTTAATCCCTGGCTTCACTATAAGATCGTCTGATACAAGACTTTGTCGTATCGGAGTTTATTTTTTAGGAAAAGGAAGAAAATTATAATGTCAAATTTGGCTAGTTAAATACGATATGAAAAGCCAAATACGTACGTACGGTTCTGGAATTTTATTTTTGTGAGGAAGTATCTGGAAAATTAATTTAACGCATGTTTTCTGTAACTATTTGTACCAAGTCCCAGCCCCAGCTTTGACATTTGATGGAGTTGCAATTTGTAAGCCGTCATTGAACTCTTCTTGTATTTCAATATAATTTTTCATTGAGTTATTTAACGACGACCATCTGTTTGTTTGACTCTATTATGTATATCATGCCAACTCTCAAGATTCAAGAATGTTGATCACAAGTTGGTCTCTTCGCCAACGTACTGCTCGACTATACTCTTTCCGTCTCACTCTAAAGAGAGATTTATATGAGACCGTCTCACCATAAGTTATGGTGAGACAGAGTAATAAATAAACTTTTAAAAATTACATAATATACCCCATGTCATTTCTCATTTTTAAATAATTGTATTTAGACCCTCCGTCTCACCATAAGAATGAGTGAGACCGTCTCACTCAAGTCTTTGTAAAGAAAGAATTAGCAGAGATAAACGGATGCTGCACTGGATACTAAATTGGACCGTGATGTCTCAGTTTGGGCTCAGGTTGGGCTAGGCTAGAAACTAAAGTTATACCCCACATATTCTATCCTTCCTAAATTTAAACTGTTTCTCACCTGATTATTTAAATTTTGTTGTAATGTATCTTTTCAAATTCTAATTGTTCATAATTCATAATTTCAAATAATTTAATAAATTAACAGAACGATAAATTTTCTTGTTAGATTTCTAACGGTTAGACCAATATTGAAAAATTCCGTTCCAGTAACTTTTAGGATCATATTATAATTATTTATATTTTTAGATATATTTTTAAATATTTTCAAAATTTTAGGAATATTATTGTAATAAATAGAAATAAATATAAGATTATCCATTTAATTACATCAATTATAAAATAATCTCGTAAAACGATTATGCTAAAACAAAGCTTATTTTTAAGATACAAGCAACTAAATTACATATAAATATCCTACACTAGATCTAAACTAGGAGACACAACCATTTTAATCTATTGACTCAGTGAAGTTTGAAACTTCATCCATTTTACTCCCTTTGTCCCAAAATAAACTTCTTAATTTGAATTTTAGGAGGCAACTGCATCTATGTTTAACTACTATATTTTTTCTTATCCATGTAAAAAAAATCTGAAAAAAATAATAGTTTAAAAATACATTGATGAATCTAAATATATCACATGATAATAGTTTTAAATATATGGTAAAATAATTTAATAGTTGAAGTTGGATTGGTTTGACTTCAAAAGGTCAAATTAAAAATTTATTATGGGACATAGGTAGTAATATCCATTGACAGCTGCATAAATTACTGTAATTTATTTTCAATTGAAAGTGGTGTATATTGTGGTTGTTTCAGTACTTCTGCCAGCCTTGCACCTCTATTGAGTAATGCCTGAGTCGCATCATCAAGGTCTGAGCCAAATTGAGCAAAGGCGGCCACTTCGCGATAGGTAAGGATGCCCTCATGAGAACAATCAAACGATGAACCACCAATGAACCACCGTCATTGAAGCCGGAACCATCATACTCACACCTTTATCGATTACTTGTTTTAAAAATCACAGTGGGAACCCATTCTATAATGTTGGGCAATCTCTAGTAAGAAATTGTTCTAAAATTCACAATTCGTATTAGGCGTGTGGTTTGAACCTTGAACCTATCTCTGTAATAGAGAGGGTGTGTTAACCACTAAATCCAGACCCAATTTATAATCTAAAACAAAACTTTGTGTAAGTGAAATCATGTTTTATAAGAAAGCTAGAAAATTAAAGTAGAAAGTTTAAGGTACTTTGGACATGAGTTTGTACAAACAAATGGTAACACCCTTGTGGACTCTAATTGGGCCTTCCTTTGTAAATGATGGACTGGGCCTTCTGAAATTTAATTACAATTTCAGACATTTCCTTTCTTGTAGGACAATAGGCTTTGGGTATATAAGAAGAAGAGGAAGTTTAAATTGGAGGGGAAGGATTTAGAAGAAACGGGGCAGAAATCTAAAAGCCGAATTTGCACAAAGTATCGTTTTGGGCCATCTAAATATAATGAAATTATTTTATAATTAATATAATTATTGGATTGATTTAATTTATTTTTTTCATATACTACAATGAACTTTTTAAAATTTTGAAAATATTTTAAATTATATCTCAAAATATAAATAATTATTAAAAGTTATAGAAACTAGATTTAATATGATTAGTCTAATTGTTATACGGTCTAACAAGAGAAACTCTATAGAAATAGGGATTTAGAGATATTCATCATCGATATTATCAACAATAAATTGAATTTTACTCAGAAAATAAAAGAGAAAGTATCCTATTAGATCGAGTAACGTTTAAACCAATCGTGAAAATTAATAACTTTTAGGATCAAATTATAATTAGTATTGCGATACATTTAAAAAAAATCAAAGTTATAGAAACCTCATTGCAACAAATAAAAACAAACATCAAATTACCCCATTAGTTACTTAAATTATAAAATGACTCAAACTACTAGTTAGTAGGTCTTAAATACACCACAATGTCAATGGTGTGACCTTCTAGGCCTTGTTGCTTCTTTTAACTATAAACTGCAGGGTGAATGGTACAAGTTGCAGTGCTAAAATTTTGGTCACATTGCTTCGACTTGTCTTAACTTGTCCTCTCGAGTTTCATTTTCTTCCACTCTACCTCATTCTTCTCAACCCGCTCAGTGTCATCGCCGGATAACCAATCCTAGCGCGACAAACCCATGACTTCTTCTTAGTCCGCTCTTGATCACGTGACTCCTTATCCTGGTAACAAACCGTGTTATTGTTGGTAATGGTTTTGCCCTTAATATTAAGCATGTTGGTTATTCTCGAGTCTCCAGTTATCTTTTTTCAATGTATTGGTTGTCCCACAAATTAATAAAAATTTGTTGTCTATACGTAAGTTGACTCGAGATATGAATTTTGTTATTTGCTTTGATGATTCTCTTTCTCTATTACAAACAAGCTTAGATGTTATTGATATGGGCCATCATGATGGAGGCTTATATGTTTTGGATTATGGTGGTGTTTCTTTAGCCATTTTGTTGTGTCGAGTAAGTCTAAAGCATATTTTAAACTTTGGCATAGTAGATAGGGTTATATATTCCTCACAACGTCATGTCTTCCTTGAACAAGTCTGGATGTTAATTTTTTTCATTATTAGTCCGTTTCCACAGCTGCATTTGTGTTTATCTTGTGAGATGGCGAAGGGAAAATGTATTTCCTTTACTGAAAGACGTGCACCCCATTTTCTTGATTTGGCTCACTGTTGTTAGTGTTCCACATCGGCGGTTGACATAATTACGACTCAATATATAAGATGTCACTCCTACATAGTACCAATTAGTTTTATGATAAGAATTCATGATTCTAATAACTGTGATCTTTGGGGACCCGCACATGTTGGTTCTTGTGTTGGTTTCTCTTATTATGTTATATTTGTGGATGATCACTATTGTTTCACTACAAGTTTGATTTTGTGGAGACATTTCTTCACTTCAAGCCCTTGGTTGAGAACCATTTTTTCTACCTCTATTAGAAAAATTGGAGTGACAGTGGGACAGAGGTCTTAAATTCTCACATACAATTTCTTTTTGTGTCCAAAAACTTTCATCATCAATTTCCATATCCTTACACCGTCTAATTGTTTCTACTTTCTAATAAGTTATCCAGTTATCTTTTTAAGGTTCAGTGATAATTAGAACATATATGTTACGTTGCCTGATTAGTTTATACAATCTGAGCATATCTTTGGTTATTCCCCTTATATTCCATGTTAGATTTTTAATGTTCATTTGGAAACTAGGATTTAGCTTGAAGGAGAGTGATTCACAATAAGGGTGATACAAGTATTACGAAGAAATTCATCTTTGTAAGTACGTGCTTCCTTATTCACAATGTGGAAATAAATAGCTCAATGTGACCGCTCATCAAGGTTCTCCCAATCCAGGATTGTTATCTCAATCTCTTACGCATATATGCATGATTGCAAGTACTCCATATGGAATTTAATTTGAGCGAGACAAGAAACAGTTAGTATTAAAAATATTGATCACTACGATGCCGTTTAGTATCTTTTATCGTTTCTTTGGTGATAAAAGAAGGTATAATGGGTGTGTTTGGAAGGATTGAAAAGTGTTTTTAATAGAGATATAATTAATTTAGAATCAGGATAAGAAAGAAATACTCTTTCAACTGATTGGTTTTTTATATATCTTGTTCCATATATGTTTATCAGTCAGGTCTTTATAAATATTCTCTGACTTTTCCCGACAATTGCAAAAATTTCCTCCACCTGCCTCGTTTTTACTGATCGCCGCAGCTACTGAGTTTTCGATGATCGCTGATTGGAAATCAGACGCCGCTCATCACACGCGCCGCCCGTCGCCAATCACGCACTATCGCTGTGTGCACCATGCACCACCGATCTGCTCGCCGGCATCACTTCTGTTAGTTGTTGTTGGTGCTTCTCCAAAATCCACGCACGAAAGTTAGGTCAGTCGACCACTCCAATTACAAGTTTGCTATGTGTTTGGTGCGATTTGATTTTTCTTTTGTGTTAAGAAATGCTCCTGCTTGTTCCTAATAATGTCAATATCGCTTCCTTCGTTGATCAGTTGCATCACCATCAAGCTTGATGGTTCCAACTACTCTCACTGGCGTACTCAGGTTTCTTCTGTTTGACTTACTACTAAGTTAATTGGTTTTGTTGATGGATCTACCAAATGCCCCCAATCCTCCCACCAATTCAGCATCTAAGGAATCCTCTAACAAGATTTCAGAAGTTGTTGTGGCTTATGATGCTTGGATTCAATCAAATCAGCTAGTCCAAGATGCCCTTTTTTCACCCCCCCTACTCCATCTGCAATGTCAGTAGTTGATGGTATGATCACTGCTGCTCGGGTATGAAATGTTTTGACCACTATATATCAGAATAGTTATTGTGCCCGTCCCCTTTATCTTTGTGATCGCTTGTTTGGCATTCATCAGGATGATCAATTTGTTCAGAATTACTACTCCTGCTTTAAGGACATTCTTGATGATATGTGTGCTATCGGTCACACTCATTCTGACAGTGACATTGTCATATTATTTTTTGTGGCTTAAGTGGCAAATTTTCTTAGTTTTCATCAGCTCAGATGATTAAAAATCCTCCTCTGTAGTTGTTTACTATTGTGACTAATTCAGAAGCTTTAGAGTATTCTCTCAAAGCTCGGTCGTCTTCTGCTTCTGGACTAAACCTGTTGCATTTTTGGCTACTCCACAAGTGTCCGGAAAACCCACCCACGATAGAGGTGGCCCAGGCTGCGGTCGTGGGAGGAGCACCGGTAAAAAGTTTGCTCCTGGCTGCAGCGGTCAATTTTTGCAGGATGGTCGTGACGGTGACACTTATGTGTGCCATTGGTGTCATCATCCCAGTCATCTTATTGAATACTGCTACAAGCTCTCTCACATATCTAATGATGACATTTTGAATTTCACAGACATAGCTATAGCCACAGCAATTTCAGCAATATAATGCTCCTCCTGATTGATACATGGATTCTAGTGCTACCAATCACATGACTGCTTTTGCATCCAACATAGTTAGCGTCGCTCCCTGTAACAGTAATTGTCATATTTATTTTGGTAATGGTTCTTCATTTCATATTTTCCACATTGGCAAATCCCAGATTTATGATTCTCTTATTTTATTTGATGTCTTGGTTGTTTCACATATTACCAAGAATTTATTATCTATCGCCAAGTTAATCTGGGATCTAAAGGTTGTTGTTTGTTTTGATGACAGTTCTTTCACTATCCAGAACAAGGTTTTCAAAGAGGTCTTGGGTCGAGGACACAGTGAGGGAGGTCTCTATATTTTAGATTATGGTAGTCTGCTTTAGTTTCTTTTATTATTTCAAATAAAGCCAATGCCTCATTGAGCTATGGTATAGTTTTTAGGAAATGTTCCTTTTTCTGTTATTTCATCTTTAAATAGAACTGGTGGTTTAATTTGTCAGTTACTAGTTTGCTGCCTAAGCCTCATTTGTGTTCTTCTTGTTAGATGGCTAAAGACAAGCATATTTCTTTTAATGATAATCTAAAATTCATACCACGCATACTTGATTTAGTTCATTTTAAATTTTGGGTACCCTCACCTGTTTTCTCTCTTGTCGGGCACCTTTATTGTGTCATTTTGTCAATGATTTCTCTCGGTTTACTTAGTTATATCCTCTACGACAAAAGCTGATTTTGTAGAGGCTTCTATGCAATTTAAAGCTCTTTTTGAGGCCATTAAAGAATTTCAGAGTGATGGTGGAATTGAGTTTCTGAATCATCGCATCTCATTTTGTGTCAAAGGTTATTCATCACTAGCTTTCTTGTCCTTACACTCCAGAACAAAATGTTCGCAAAAAGAGAAAGCATCGTTATGTCACTGAGACAGGTGTGTCGATACTCTTTCATTCTGGCCTTCATCATTCCTTTTTGGTATGATGCATTTTCGACAACAACATACATCATTAACAGACTGCCTACTCCAGTTTTATCTGGTCAGTCTTCACTCTCTGGTATTTTATGTAATACTCATGACTACTCAACCTTTCATCCATTTGGTTGTTGATTTTTTCTGTATTTGAGGCCCTCTGATGCGTATAAATTAGCACCTTGGAGTATGTCATGTATATTTTTACGTTACAGTTCACAATACAAGGGTTATCGTTGTCTTGATCCTTTTATGAAGAATGAGTACATCACTCGCCATACTTGGTTTGATGAGATGTTTTTTTCCAGCTACCCAAACAGATATTGTCACTGATCAATCTTCACTGGATGTTTCTTCATTGTTGGAGCTTTCGTCAGTCCCGTCAGAGGTGTTTGAGCTATCGCCTTCAATTGAATTGCCCATTATTTTGGAAATTTCTGATTTACGATCTGTAGCGGGGGCTCAGGGTTTATCTAAATAATGTGTTTATCTGTTGCAGGATGACCAGCAGCTCACGCCACCAGTTGTACAGCCGCACAATCCGCTAGCGCCTTTGCACGCACCGGTCTCCTCATCAGCACATGCTCCACACGTGCCACCAGCAGCCACTCAAGTGGATCCAACAATAATCCCACCATTCTCTGCTCAGCCAGCGCCATTTTCGCCGCACGCTTCTCCAGCTTAGCTACCATCACCGTCGGTCTCGAGTTCCGTGCACGCCTTGGTTTCACGCCAGCCTCAAGATTCATGCCATCTCTAGCGTCAGGTCCTTTTTCTCATCATCCAATGGATACTCGATCTCGCACTGGCTCTCTCAAGTACAATAAATTTCCAAACTCTGATATTTCTTGCTTACTGAGTGCTTTATTTGC
Organism: Rubia peregrina; assembly: GCA_032355705.1. Classification (NCBI taxonomy): domain Eukaryota; kingdom Viridiplantae; phylum Streptophyta; class Magnoliopsida; order Gentianales; family Rubiaceae; genus Rubia; species Rubia peregrina. The sequence goes on from JAULKK010318422.1 coordinate 8,264, forward strand.
TAAGATCGAGCCTCACAGTCATCACTTGGCTGTTAAGAACCCTGAATGGGTTGCTGCCGTGGATTCAGAGATGGATGGACTTTGCACTCAGCAGACATAGGATTTAATTCCTCGTCCTCCCAATGTCAATGTTGTTGGTTCAAAATGGGTTTATCATTTAAAGTATAAGGCTGATGGCTCTCTTGACAGGCATAAACAAGGTTAGTTACTCATGGTTTTTCACAATTACCTGGTTTTGATTATGATCATACATTCAGTCCAGTGGTGAAGACATCTACTGTTCATACTGTTTTATCTCTTGCTGTTACTTGTAATTGGCCTTTACGACAGCTTGAGGTTTAAAGTGCATTTTTAAATGGTGTTCTTGAATCTCCTGTTTATATGGAACAGCCTGATGGGTACAATGACATGATGCATCCTGATTTTGTTTGTCATCTTCGCAAGACCATTTATGGTTTGAAACAAGCTCCTCGTGCTTGGTTTCAATGTTTCAGTTCATTTTTATTAGCATGAGTTTTGTATGCAATTCCTCTGATACCTCTCGGCTTGTATTTTCTCAGGGTGACTCTTTTTTCTACTTGTTGTTTATGTTGATTACGTTATTTTTACTGGGAATGATGGTCGTCTCATTAAGAAGTTTATGGATCGGGTTAATCTGGAATTTAAGATTACCGATATTGGCACTCTACAGTAATTTTTGGGTTTGGAGGTTGTTCGTACTTCCTACGGCTTATTCCTTGGTCAGACCAATTATGCCAAGGACATTTTATTGCGCGTTGGGATGCAGGATTCAGCGTCAGTCACCATCCCTTTTCTGGTTTTTAGAAACTTTCTAGCTCTTCCAGTAAGCCGTTTGGGAATCTCACACTTTATTGTTCTTTGGTTGATGCACTGTAGCATCTGCCGATTACACATCCCGATTTGTCCTATGAAGTGAATATGGTCAACCAGTACATGCAGGCTCCTACAAATGATCATTTCTAAGTTGTTACTCGAGTTTTGCGTTATGTGCGTGGTACTCTCCACTATGGTCTTCAATTTCGCGCAAATTCGTCCGCTTTACCAGTTCTAGGTTATTCTGATGCTGATTGTGCTCGTTGTATTGAGACTCGTAGTTCTACATATGGTCATGCAATTTTCCTTGGTGGCAACCTGGTTCCTTGAAGTGCCAAAAAATAACCTACAGTTTCTCGTTCTATTTCATAATCATAATACCGTGCTATGGCCAACACTGCTACGAAACTAGCTTGGTTAATGAATCTTCTTCGAGATTTATTTGTATCGACTCGTGCACCTCCTGTTCTGCTATGTGATAATAATAGTGTTCTCTTTCTTGCTCAGAATCCATTTTCGCATAAGAGAACCATGCACATTGATATTGATTATCATTTTGTGCGTGAGATGGTATCTTCTGGTAAGCTCAAGGTTGCTCATGTTTTTACGGACTTCCAGCTTGCAGACATCATTACAAATGGGTTACCTCGTTCCGAGTTTAAGTTCTTACGTTCCAAGCTTTACGTTTCGACCAGTCTTACGCTTCGCTTGAGGGGGGTAATAGAGATATAATTGATTTAGAATCAGAATAAGAAAGGAATACCCTTTCTGATTGGTGTTGTACATATCTTGTTCCATATTTTTTAGACTTTGTGTACACTTTGCAATCACTATATATTTATCAATAAATACAACAACAATTATTTGTGGGTTTTACATTCTACCAATTTTGTTTATAAACTAAGCGTATTTTAGTGTTTGGTAAACTCTTAAGAAAGTGCTTATTTAAGAAGAAAAAACTATATTTGGATAAAAATTAGAAGCTGGTCTCCCCCTACTTTCAAAATAAAGTTTTACTTATAAGTACAGTTGTCCCAAATATACTCAATAATCAATCTCACGTGTCTAAGTTTATGAAATGATATATTGATATAGTAATTGATAATTTCTTCCAAACACGTATTTTAGAACATCTACCGATGATAAGATTGCACAGTAATTCTTATAAGATAAATCTAGCAAAGTAGTATCGCGCGTTGCGCGATACTATTAATTAAAATATAAGAATTAAGTTTTTGTACATGTTAAGTCTTACATTTAAATTGAAAAAAAATTGTATTTAAAATTTTAAACTTGAGTCATCTAAGGAAAACTATATGAGATAGGTAGAAATCGTTAAATATTGAATACAATAAAATTTGATTATTTTTATACTATTTAATTCAGATTATTTAAAAAGTAATTATTTATTTTTTGAGATTCATTTTAAAAGGCTATCATAATTATATGTATCGCATTGCAATAAATTAAAGTAAATATCAAATTTCCTTATTAGCCTCATTAATTATAAAATATGATCATTTAATAGTCAGTCGGTTTAAAACAAAAATTTCCACGTATAAATTATTAAATAAATAATATGTATACATATTTTTATTAGAAGTAATCTATCAATATATTAAAAAAATAAACATTTTGTTATTTCAAATTAAGTGTTTCTTTAAATTTTCTTTAGTATATATATATTGCAATGAAATATTTATGGTTTTTAATTATATATTAAGAAGTTATATATTTAATAAGTTAGAATTAATTATATATTGTAATTAATTAAATAAGTAATATATTATAATATTAGTATGTTATTTTTGGACAATTTGAGTTTAGTTTAGTCAAAATGACTTCAATATCCCTGGTTGACAGCACCATCCAAAAAACAAATAATTTCTATTATATGGTGATTGAAATAACATATTATAATATTAGTATGTTATTTTTAGACAACTTGAGTTTAACTTAGTTAATATGACTTCAATATCTCCAATTGATAGCACCATCTAGAATGCAAACAATTTTTATTGGGATGAAGATATAACCAAGAGTTTATACAGTAATTTTTTAGGCAAGTAATGTTAAGTGATTTTTTTACCTTCAGGCATATAATTCAGAGAATATATGATTTGTGTGGATATATCTCTTCCAATGAATTATGTAAAGCCATATGTACCTCATGGATTAATGTGTTGTCATTTGTGAATAAGTATTAAAGAATAAAACATTCCATGTTGGAACACACTGTCGAAAATCAAATTTGGAGAGAAGAATATTGCAATGGAATTAGTTTATGGAAACTTGGAGATGATGCAATCTTTGTTTCAGCCGTATGGAAGCATTTGATTTTATGGAAAATCCCTATATTTATGGAATTGGATTAATGGAATATTATGGGATAGTTGAGATAAGGAAAATCCCTTTATTTATG
>JAULKK010318432.1:0-11519 GCA_032355705.1 Rubia peregrina
AGTGTATTTATATATATATATATATATGTGAGAGAGAGATGACGTGGGACACTTTTTATAATTTTTAAAACTTTACTTAATCTTTTGTCTCACCATAAATTATGCTGAGACAGTCTCATATAAGTTTTTCCCAGAAAATAAACAGTATAAGTTTTCCAGAATTCCATATCATGAATAAGTCAAATTGAATGTATAATATTTTATTCAACAAAAACTATTATGTTCCGAATATAATTTCATTTTTGTTTAAAATAAATTATGTCAATGTTTGTTCTATTATCGAAAACAATTTTATAATTTTTTTATGCATAATAAAAATAATAACAAAAACAATAACCTATATGATAATATCGTGCATCCTTTATTTCATTGCATAAAAATAACTAGAGACAAAAGAGTCTCTTCAAATGAATTCACTTAATATTTCATTTCATCATTATATATATATATATATGAAGGCGGTTAAAGACCATCGATTAAATGCGGTTCTATTGTAGAATCTCCTTTAATTGGCTGCCACTGTTTTATTTATTGGCCTAAGTTTAAAAGGCTAAGTTTTCTCTCTTCTTCCCATAGTAAATTTTCACTCCAAAGCTTACTACTGCCGCTCACCTTCCAAACTAAACCCTAATCTCGAAAATAAATCCTCTCATCTCCCTCCATCTCTCTCTTCTCTCTCCTGCCCACCCTCCACCACTCTCCTCTCCTTCATGCCCTCTTCTCCCTCCTGCCGCATCGCCTTCCACCACTTTCGAGAATCCTCGCCTTAACTGCCGAGAAGCCCTACCGCGGGGAAACCTCACATCCACCTTTGTGGCTCTCCACTGCCGTAAAGCGCCCTCTATCGGGAATTCCCTATGCCGCATTGCCTTCACAATTGCGAAGCCCCTCCGTGGCATCGCCTCCACCACTGTCGAGCAAATTTGTTGTTAAAGTTCAGATCTAGCCGTTAAAGTCCATAAAATGTTTGTTGTTCTTAAATTTAATGTCTGATCTTAATGTTTACTATTATTAAGCAAAACACTTGAGGTTTTTATTCATTTTTTAAAGTCTTCATATCCGTTTTTTTACCCCTCTTTTCTTTGTTTCCTGCTTGAAAGCTTAGGTTTTGCCAGAAACCTATGTTTTTGGAAACCTTTTTTTAAAAGCCACAAAATGAGTTCCAAATTCGGAGCTGAAATTTGGACCTGGTCAACTGTGATTTTTGAACCACCTTTGATTGATTTCAAAGGCAGAAACAGAGAAGACATTTTCTCTTCAAAAGTGTCTTCTCCGGGTTGATATAAACACCTTTAATAGGTCATTCTCCACTAGTGTTGAATGGACAATTGAATGAAAGGAATTTTATATTGAACCTTGTGAATCTCACCTACTTAAACATGAGTTACTAAAATAACGCTAGACATTACCGAAGCAAGTATTCATTGCACATGCTGAAAAATATCTCTCATAGGAGGATGTAGCTCATGTTATTGCAACCACGATGCAAATTCTCAACCATATTTATTTGAAAAATGCTTATGTACATTGATACGTAATATGTTGTAGAGATAATAAATGGTTGCTCCACACTTAAGTATTTAAATGTGAAAGGATGTAGAAGTCGGTGTATCATTCATAAATTTATTCTGGAAGATTATTAAGAGTTATTAGGGTCATCAAATGATGAACACAATACTTATGATGATCTAGGTGAAAATGTAACTTTTGTCTAAATGTTTATTCGGCTACCTTTATATAATAATAAATTGTGCATGTGTCATGCATTCCCTCGGTTAACTTAGATTTTTAGTAATTTTTAATTTGTTTCTTTTTTGAAATATGAATAGTATAGAGAAAATTAATATTAAAAATAAACCATTGTTTTATATTTAATATATTTGACATGCAGGAATTGAGCATTCCAAATGTTTTTTCTCATGATACATGCCTATTTTTTCTTAAAATTAAGTAGAGAATAAATTACCCAGATTATCTTTGTAATTATAGAGCCATCAATAAGATGCCTACTTCCTTTGCCTTTATAGGCAGGCCTAGGTGTAGTGCATTCGTAGTGTTCTGCCCGGGGGAGAATCAAACCTGCGCAATGAGCCGTTGCCGTTGTTGCACTCCCCTTGTTGCAGAGGCGAGATGTTGGAAGATTTAATACATGCACCCATATGTGACAGATTGGGTTAAGTTTTGGCCATTGTCCGCACTACATGATTCAAAGACTAGAATAGGCTTATTATTTTATGTGATGAAATTGATGTTCAAAATGACATTAATCATGTTTTGCAATATTTCCCTAGAGCTAGTTTATATATTTATTCTCGTGATCATTTACATATTAGTAGTTGTTAGTACAAACCTCTCCTCAATGACTGGTTTACTAACACTTTTAACTTCTAACACGTGGTCGGATTGACGATCCAGTCACGGTTGTGTTTAGTTAATTATTGGATTTAACATCTTCGTGGATGACACTGTATTTACTAGTATTTACCCTTCTTGGTAGTGTAATGGTAGGAATGAGAGTAACATATAAATTTCATCTTTGATACATAACAGCCCTTCTCTCGGTTTTAATTAGTGGATCTCCCGAGGTTCATTGATTAATTAGAAATTCCGGGAGGGGGCGAGTTAAAATTTTGGTGGCTTTGGCGGGGATGTTTTTTTAACGGTCTAGTAGTTAACTTTCATAGCGTGTTAGAGTAATTAGTGTTATTTTTGTTTTTGTTGGTTTTTGTTGTTGAGCTTTCTTGCTAGTTTCCATCTACTTCTAACCCTATTTCTAGTGTTCTTTTAGTTGCCTACTGTTTTATTTTGGTTTATGGTACGCACCCGTTCTAAGAACATGGGTGTTTTACATTGTCCAGCGGAATATAAATGTTGTGGGCGATGAAGGAAGAGGAGATCTAGGCCAAACGTTCCATAAGAACCACTTTTGGTAGTTGTAGAGTAAGAAGAAATGGTGGAGGATAACCACACATTGAGGGAGTCGATGACTCCAAATTTTGAGAATCAGTCCCTTTGCATCATTTTCTGACCCTTGCCACTCAATATGACTGGTAAACTCAAGAGCTGTATGATCCATTGCTTGTCAATGTTCCATGAAATGGCCGAAGAAGATCCGAACAAGCATCTTTTGGAATTCCACCTAGTTTTACCGATATTAAGCTGGCGGGAGTCTCACAAAAAGATTACAATTTGAGGATGTTTCCCTTCTCAATTTAGGATTCGGACAAAGATTGGTTGTACTATCTTTCACCCTGTTTCATCACATCTTAGATGGATAGGAAGCACATATTTCTAAAGAAATACTTCCCGGTTTCAAATTCTGGGTTGGAGAAGAAAATTTCCAATATTTCTTAGTTCGCTAATGAATTCCTCCATGAGTATTGGGAATATTTGAATAGAATATTGTCTATATCATCCATTTAAGGAAAGAGATCTTGATTACTATTTCTTCGAGGGGTTATGCAATGATGGAATGGATATGGTGAATATTGTTTTCAAAGGTTCAATTGCCAATTAGAGCCTAAGCGAGACAATGACACTCTTGGATGAGATGGAAAATAGAACAAGGCAGTTTGGTACAAGGTCTAGGATGAAGCCCATTGAGTAACCTTCTCAACCCCCTACGTTAGAGGAGCAAGTCAAAGCTCTTGCCTCCATGGTGAAAGGGTTTACAAAAAGGGGATTTCAACAAACAAAAGCGTGCGGTATTTACGGCTTTAATCATCACATGGATGTTTTCCCGTAAGTGGTGTAAGATATAGAAGAAGTTAAGGCGTTGGATTTCAAAAATGGTGGAAATAGGCCACAGTTTCCTAAGGGACAACAAAAAAGGTTCGGTTGGAACCAAGGAGGTTATATGCAAGATCCCTATGCAAACACCTTTAACCCAAGATACTGCCATCATTCTAACTTTGGTTGGCGGGGAAAGACAAAATTCAAGGGTAAAATTGAGGTGGATAAGCTCCACCTCAACCATATCTGAGGGTAGTAAGGTCTTCCAACAAGAACACCTCACTTTACAATAAGTATGATAGAGAGGAGATCTTAGATGCGATCTCTCAATTGGATAAGAAGTGTGATGTCTTCGCGGAACGCACAAGGAGAGAGATTGAAGATCTCACAACAAGTACATTTTCGAGCATCAAGAATCTAAAATTTAAGTTGGGTAACTTGCCACCTTGGTAAGATGACTTAAAGGCAAACAGTCTGGAATACTTCCTTCTAAACCAGAGATCAATATGAGGAATTTGAGCACTTTCAAGTTAAGAAGCCGGAAGGGGATGTGCGAGCCAGAGAAGGAAATCCTACAAGAGGACAACTTGGTTGTGGGGAGCAACAAAACCAAATTGGAGAAGCAAGAACTGGTTGTGAAGGATCCCGTCAAGGAACTTTGACACCAAAGGCATGGGTTAATATCCAACCAGCTTTCCCTAGTGCACTTAAAGGAATGGCGAAGCTAACAACCAATGACCAGCACATCCAAAAAATCTTTGAGAAGGTTGATGTTAGCATTCCCCCCTTGGACTAAATTGATCATGTGTCTTCATAGGCTGAATTCCTGAAAGTCGTAGGAACTAAAAAGGGGGAGAAAACCACTTAGGAAAATTGAATGTAACGGGAGTTGCCACTCTAAATAATAAATAAAATTCTAAGAAATTAGATGACCCATGCATGTTTTTATTTCCTATTTGTTTAGGTGGTAAATTGGTGAAAAATGCTACGATTGATTTTGGAGCTTCTATTAATGTCACTCCTTGCATTTATGAGTCCTAGAAATAGGTGAACTTAAATAAACTACGGTAATTGTCCAAATGACCGATCACTCCCAAGATAGTCCTCGCGGACTAGTGAAGGATGTGATGGTTCGAGTGTGCAACATGGTGTTTTGGATGGAATTTTATGTCATTGATTTAGCACAGGATGTTGGGGCACCCTCAATTTATTTGGGAGACTTTTTCTTAAAACATCAGGGACTAAGATTCATGATCATTCGGGAACACGAACATTTGAGGGTGACATGGATATAGTGGGTTTTGATATTTACAAATCTAAGAATGATTCGTCTAATCCCTCTCTTATGTGCAATGGCATAACTTTGTTTGAAGAACATGCTCAACATGATGACTCTTGCATGGCAGCTAATGATGGTCACCTTTATGTGTCTCTTTATGATAGTGATGAAGATAGCATAGTTGATGCAATTTTTTATTACTATAAGAGTGATAAAAGAAATCCTACCTTGCAATTTAATTGTGATGATGATATTGATGAGACTATTGCCTTGCATGATAATAGTGATGATATGTCTATCTTGGATTCCTTTTCTGTGCTCACAAACGTGGAACGGTTTGTAGAAAGTGTTGAGGAGAAAAAACACCCTCGAGCACCTCCTGAACCTAAGGAAAATGCTAAGGATATGATATTGGCTATGAATGGATAGTCACTATTATTGGTAAACATGGCGCTTAAAGGTACAGATGGCTCCTTGTGGAGATCTCATCACAAGGATGTCATCGTGGGAGAGTTGCCGATGGGGACTCTGGAGACCCAACAGTAGGTTCTTTCAATTTAAATGCAAGAAGAATAAAGAATTCGTGATGACGACAATAAAAATACATGGTCTTTCTCTCTTTGTTCTTGATATGTTTTTAATAGATATATTTTGCATGTTTTAGTGTGACAAATTTTTGTGATGAAATTCTTGTTGATTGATGACTTTGAGTTCAATTCTCATTCTTTTTTAGTGAAAGGATATCGGGCTTGTTAGTTGACAAAAATTTCTTCGAAAGAAGGGAGGTAAAAGGAAAGAAGGCACTATTCACAAAGATAGCCTCGTGCCAAATCCCTTTTGCACAAGGGGCACCTCATGCTAATAGGCTTTGGCACGATCCATGTTGCTTGAAATGAGCCGTGGTGAGCCCATGAACAAGTCATACTGTCATGGCTAGCACAAAGGGTACCTCTTGTCATGCTTCATGTGTAGCAATTTTCGGGCCAAAGATTAAGATTTTTGAAAATTTGAATTTTAAGCTAAAACATGAACTTTTTTGCTCATTAATTCTGCAAAACCTTTGGTTCCTTCGATTGTTGGTGTAAACAGTACATCAACACCTCCTTATGCATAAATAGATTGGTACTTTTGTCCCTTTCATTCTCTAATTTCAAAATTCCTTGTCTCATTTGTACCTCCTTTTAAATCACATTCTTTGCTGAAATAATGATTCATAATACATTAATTCAGCCATAGGATTCATTTGGCTCACTGCAATATCTCAAAAACACTCACTCTCACTTCTCCGTCGTGAAGCCCAAAAATTCGAGCCAATTTTCAAAAAAAGATAGCATTTTGGCTTCATCTTGTGCGGATTCTTCACCTCTTGGCTTCAAATTGTGGGAAATCCTTTGAGCTCTCTTTTTACTTACTTTATTTATCATGATGGTGATGTGGTCAGAAGCTTTCTAAAATAAGTTGTTGTGTTTTTGATTTTTTTTGGGTTGAATGATCTTCTGCTATACTAAATATGGGGGGAAGCATTGTACTTGGTCGTTGATGATGTAATTTTCAATTTCTATGGTGGTTTCGAAGGGATGATTCTTGATTTCATTATTTTCTTGATGGAATGCTATGATTGTTCATGGGTTGGTTTTTTATGAAGAATGTTTCTAGATTGAATAACCTTTATGTTGATATAGCATGATTTGAAATGTTTTGGCTATTTAGGAAGAAATTTACTTTTTGAATGAGTATGAATGTATGAATGTGGTTATCTTCGCATTACCACCTTTTTCTTATTGTGTATATGATGGCTCCAAAAAGGAATAGGTAGGAAAAGGGAACAACTTTCAGGAGTACAAGGGAAAGAAACTGGCTGAGGTTGGGAGACGAGGCCACGGTGACTTCCCTTCCTCCTAACCCCACCGTTTTCATTAATGAGTTGATGGGTTTGACCACTAATTTTGGGAGTGCAACCCATAGGTGGAAGGGCTTGAATTGCCCAAAGCGAACCATATTGGAGACAAAGTTTGCTTGCAAGGAGACCTTGGGAGCTCTAGGCCCACTCGGGCCTATCACGTATTTGCTAAGTCGAATAGGGCTAGAGGGTTTCTTAGACAGGCATTCCAAGACCTACATACGTTGGACTTTGGAGTTTTTAGCAACCTTGGAGCAATCAAGGGATGGTGAGGGGAGGAGAAACATCCATTTCCACTTGGATGATAAGGAGTATAATACATCATATCGGGACATTGCCCAAGCATTCCAGTGAAAGTAAGAGAAAAAAGATTGAGCAATTTCCATTGAGTAATTTTCGGAGAATCTTTTCTGGCATAGATAGGAAGCACCTTAGTGACAACACCACGATTGTCTATCCATCATTGCAATATGTTCATAGATTGTTCTCCATGGGAGTGTTCTATCATGGGGAAATCTCATAGTATCACAATTATGATGTCAAGTCATTTCGGCCATGACTCCAGAGAGGAATTTTTACCCAAACATGGTTTTGGATTTCATGGATGAATTCATTTCAATGGGAATCAATAAAGGTGTAAAGATTCCTATGGATGATAGGTTGGATTTCTAACCGAACAATTGGGCTATCTGGTTCCCTCTCCATTTGCGATGACAAATTTGGGTTATTCAGAGACATGGTACACGATAGACAGGTTGGAAAAAATAGGTATGGTGGCCACAATGAATTCAGAGGATCACTTCATGTGGTTATATGGTTGCTCCTCTATATGCAATTTATTGATTTTATCACAGCCAGAGCATACAACTATCAGTCAGGATATGGTGTTTGGGGAACTCTTAATAGGATTTCTACGGAATCCTATCAAACTCAGATATTGACATCGAGGAGGATGATAGAGAAACCCCACATAGGGCACCAATTATCCGTACCCTAATACCAGCGATGTCCTTAACCAATCCCGATGAACTGAGAAAGGTGGACCCTTGTCTGATACTAGGCCCCAAACCAATAAAGATGGAAACAGGATTGGAGTATTAACCATGGACCGAGATTGTGGGACCCATGATCGTAGATGCTGATAATACGGAACCACAATGTCAGGCATCTATAAATCAAGAGAGATTAGCACTAAAAAAGACAAGTGATATGCAACTGAGAAATGCCAGTGCTCTAAGGAAAATGCTAACTTGATCGTCGGAGAATTTTCCCTGGAATAATTTTTGGAATCTGTTTTGTAGGAGGAGATATTTCCCGATGAACAGTGAGCATTTTACTTGGTTGGATCGGCATATCATGGCATCGTCTGTGAGGACAAAAAAATTGTTCTAAGATCTTTCAATGAAAAAATACTATTAACCAGAAATGAAAAAAAAACATAATAACCAAACACAAGTACAAACAATTAGGCGCAAAAGAAACATGTATCCTAGCCAAGATTAGGTGTTCATCTCGAGTAGAGAAAGGAAAAGTAATTAAGAACATTAAGAGGATGAGGAGGAGAAAGTGGAATCCCCCAACACAAATCAAGAAAAAGAAAGACTAGCATTCACGACATTCTTAGAGGCAAATAGAGAAAATATGTATAATCATTTTTAGCCACCCTAAAGCCAAAAACCGTGAAGGTGATAAAAAACAAACTCAGGTGCGGGTGGCCTCAAATATAAAGATGAGTTAAAAGAGATCATAGCAGATGATGATGCTGATAAATCGCCATTGGCAGCACATCTTCGTGATTTCAAGATGCCAAATGACTTCAAGTTACGTTTACATGTTAAAATCTATGATGGAACCACGGACCCGAAAGAATTCCTAAACAGTTATGGTAATAGCATGAGATTTTTCATGCGGATATAGAATTGGTATGAACCTCTTTCCCCATCTTCTTCTCGTGGCCAGTTATAACGTGGTATGAAAACCTACCGTCGGGAAGTGTTATGTCTTGGCACAGTTGTCAAATTTATATCCAAACCCCTTCTATCGGAAGCAGAAGTTTACCAAAACAATCGCAAACCTCATAAACATAGCACAGAGAAGTTAAGACACCCTTTTAGAATACCACAATCTCTTCCTCACCGAAAGTTTGCGGGCCGGCAGGTCCATCATGTACCGTGCCAGCCACGTAGGGTGCATGTGTAATCTTCTATCGGCACCACCTCCGTAATTAGGGGAGTGCAACAAAGGCCCTGCCTATTGTATAGATCCAAATTTTCCCCATCCTATTAAGTCCCGAGCACTACACCACTAATGATTCTTCCAAGGCCTTAAAAAGCAAATGGGGTGAAACACCTTAACGATAGCTCTAGGGTTACAAATCTAACCCCATTTTGCTACTTTAACTATATCTGCCTGTAACCCTTCAAACCAACTCACTGGCTTAGTATTGTCGATCGTAACGTTGACTCGACAACCCACGTGCACACACCCACAAGGTTCTGGACTATCATTTCCCTAAACACATCTAGGTTTCGTTCCTCTAGGGGTATTAATAAGTGCAACAACATGAAAGTAGACTACGATGCGTGCTCACTTAGTGTAACAATCAAGCAATTGACAAAAAAATGAGGAACAAGGAAACATAATAGTCAAGAAACATATAATAATAGGTAGATCTATGAAATATCTCAAAACAAGCACTAATACATGAATAAAAATATAATCCCATAGTTAATTAACTACTCCCTAAGCATTGAACCTAGTATTTTATTGGATTCAACACTTTCGGGCAAAAGAAAAATAAAGAGAATACAATAAAAGAACCTAGAAAGAAGGAAGTTGATTTTCTCTTGCTAGCCTACTCTTGAATTCTAAAAATGAGTATAAACTTAAACCCTAGTAGACAAAGGTCCATATATAGTAAGCGGTAATTAGGCATTGAAAAGGGCCAAAAAATGGCCAAGAAACCCTAGCAGCCCCAATTTCCACTGCCAGTGGAAAATGTCACGTTCGGAGCTGGCACGGGGCGTGAGGCAAGACATGGCCAATGCAGCCTCGTGCTGGCGGAGGCCGCACGAATTAACATGAAATTTTTATCTTCGTGCATTGCGGGGTGCACAAACCAACATGATCCATGGGAAAGTACAGTATGAAACTTTTAATTTGGCTTCATGTATCATTTGGTTCAACCTATTGGATGAGAGGATTTTTTTCTCTGAAAAATGGCACGACCCGTGCTATTTTTCACACACTATGGGTTGGTCATTACTTTAGCAACTTAGCCATTTAGGAGTGATTTTTGAGCACTGGTGTCACACCCTGCACGAATTTGTACGTTCTGTTCTAGCCCATATGCATGGACTGTGCATGGCTGGTGTTAACTCGTGCAAAGTCTCTTGCTGGCCGGCGGGTTGGTTTGGACGGTTTCCACGTCTTCTTGTCTGGGCCTTTGTCGTGTAAACCTAACTAAAATTAACAATCAACCCAAGAAAAAATGATAATAAGTATGTCGAATGCATTGGTTAAAGCATACATAAAGTTGCACATAAATCCCCCTACACTTAAACATTTACTCATCCTCGAGTAAAAAAATGAGAAAAGTTCCAAGAGGAATGTAGCATGCTAAGATAAGTTAACCAATACATTCAACTGATTCCTAAGCTACCCTAATTATCCCAAATATTGCAAGAATCTCACAACTCTTACTCTCCCAAAATATGCTAAAGTAACCTATTCACAAAAAAAAATACACAAAAGAAAAAGTGGATGAAGGAAAAGTAGAAGGATAAGTGCTAAAATCGTTTACCATGGTGAAGAACTCGCCATGACGAAGAAACCTCCAAAGATGGCCAGAAGATGTTCAGATTTTCTGTTTCCAATTTCTCTCAATTTTCCTAGGAGCCCTTTCGGGCTTTTATCCTAGCATTCACACATGTTGAGCTCACTTCTCACATTTTTCCACATGGCCTATCATTTTTACCTAGGTTTTTGACCTATTCGGGCTTTCTTCCCATTTTTTCCTAAGTTACCCTTTTGGGTTTCCAACTTAGCCAGGTATATATTGATTTATTTTTCAATTTTTTTAAAATTATGTAGAACAAAATTCCCCAAAGGTGGGCTTCATACTACATAAGAATCATGAAAAAGAAATAATTACACCACCAAAACGTTTCATCTCAAAATATTTCCCCCCAAAAAAAATACAAAAAGGTGCCCTCACAACTAAAAACAAACGAAAAAACAATAGTTTGCAAATCCAAATGAGGGAAAGAACCAAAAACAAAGGAAAAAGTAGTAATCAAAATAGTCATCATAGGCTAGAACATAAACAGAGGAGATGCTACATGTGTTCCAATCCCTCTCTCAAACTTAGTTCATGCATTGTCCCCAAGACATGTAACCAAGGTAAGAGGAAATGTTGGAAATACCAAAAAATAATCAGTGAGAGGCCATCGTCATGCCTCTCAAATATAGTTTTCATAGGCCATAAATACGGCTAACTACTAGAAAGTAAAGACTAGCAAGTCGGGGTCGTCCACGAGGAAAATGGAGTTTTATCGAGTGTTAAACGTAGTTTAAAAGCCCACAAAGAAGTCAATCTACGTGTGTGGT
>JAULKK010318442.1:0-21583 GCA_032355705.1 Rubia peregrina
TTTGTTTTTATACATGACTAGATGTTTACTTTCTGATATTCTGATATTTCCCTATTTTTAGGTTTTATGAATATTCGTGCTTGATTTATGCTTTACGCTCTTGTAAGATGCATGTCATGTATGTTCTATTATGCACCCATAGATTCATATGTAGTATACCATCATGCTATCTTGGAAGTGTTAGATTAGAGTTATTGTAGGTTCGTTAGTATCATGGAAGTGAGTGCATGCATACTACCCCGAGAGCACCATCCTGATCATTTGACTCTAATCTAATTGGCTAATCATGTAGTAATTATTCCTGTTACTAATGATAGACACTCTAACGGAGGGTGGGGGGACCCCCAACTTACCCTAATAGACAAGCATAATAGTTTGTAGTGACTAGGGTTGTTGTTTACCGACTAGAGTCGTTTCAACCCTAGAGTCAACAAGATATGCCAATTCCTTTGCCTCTATAGGCCTAGGGACTAGTGTTCATAATGGAATGACCGGGACGTATTGTCCTCACTCTCATATTTAACAGTTGTGACCTACGCAAAGCTTTGTTTGTTTAATCTGGGGCATGTTAGCATTAGTAGTGAGATTGAAGGGGAAAGAATTATGGTATCAAAAAGGTGATCAAAGCTCATTCCTAATTACGGGGGCGGTGTGGTAGCTTCATAAAGGGAAGACAAACCTTTTTGTGAGCAACATTGGAAATTCCCAATTATCTCCACACTATGTGATATAGGTAAAAGATAGGTTTATATGTCTTACATGTTATAGGATCTATGATAAAAGTAATTCATCGGCCATGTTATGAAATATCCACAAGGCTAGTTTATTATAGTTTAATCTCTCTCGTTTGAATGATCATTAGTTTTTAAACAAAAACCCACCAATCTTATGTTTACCGCACTAGCAATTCCTGACATGTAATCGAAGTGACGCCCGATTGTGGGTTGTGTGTAGTTAACTTTGAAATACAGTATCTCTGGGGAAAATCCCAGAGTTGCCATTAACTAGTCTATACTGGTTATTAGTAAGAAGGGAGAAACATATAAATATCTATCTTTATAAAGTATCCGCAGGTAATTTGGGGGAAAAAGGACCCTACGGGTGCTGATCAAATTTTGGCGTCATTGCTAGGATACTAGGTTTAATTTAATTTTTAGCCTGGATAACTAGTTGGTAGTTGTATCTTGAGTTTTTTTTATTCCTTTTGTAATTTTAGTTGGTTATTGTGTTGAGCTTTTCAATAGTTTTTCATGTTACTCCTAATATATTTGGCTAAAGTTCTATGTTGGACTGGTAGTGTTTTTTGTTTCTTGTTTATGGTACACACCTATACCAAGAACCTTGGAGCTCTACACTATCTACTAGAAAACACAGGTGTCCGAAGGACAAGGAAAGGAGAATTAGAGAAGAAGCTCCGTAGGAACCGATAGTTTGCTTAGGGGTAGATAGAGAGGCTATGGTGGAGAATCAACCCCTTTGCATTGTCTTCCCACCTCTTCCGCATAATGTTACATGTGAGGTCAAGATTAATTAGGATGATTCAATGTTTTTTCTACATTCCATGGGATGGCCATCGAGGTCCAAAACAAGCACTTATCGGAGTTTCATTTGGTCTTTACAAACATAAAGCTGTCAGGAGTCACAAAGGAATACTACAACATAGAGTCATTTCCACTCTCACTTTGAGATGCAGCAAAGGATTGGTTGTACTACCTCCCAACGGGGTGTATCACTTCGTGGATGGATATGAGTTTCCAGTTTTCTAGGGAAATATGTTCTCGCTATAAAGTATATCTGTGATGTTGTATTCTCGGCTAGGCAAAATTGTTGATATTCACCGTGTATTTGGCATGAACCTGTAAGAAAGGTCCCGGAAGTGATTCCAGGGAAAGAGCTTCAACGATCAAGTAGTTCCTTCCTTAAAAGAATTGTTATTTCTCAGTTCAGTGTCACTTACCTAAGCCTGTGCTGCTCTCCTTGTATCTATAGTATATGTTATTCATGGATCTGAATTGTTAGGATTTCAGATTGTGTGTCACATCGTTATTGTGATATTCTCAGATTTTAGCTGAGTCTTGGGCATGACTCCACCTTTCTCGGTTCGTGGCTGACCCCTCTTAGACATAGCTCCATCTTTCTCGGTTCGTGGCTGAGTATTCTTGGCTAAAAGCACACAACTTCTATCTCGTGGGCTAGGTATACACCAAGTCCCCCTTACCCATGAAGTCAATGAAACATGAAGCGATGGCTGTGATTGTGGAATTTATTCGAACTGTTGTTCTGTTTATTTTCTAAACTGTAGTAACATGTTCGTTGTCATATTAACCTATATTGTCTTCGCAAAGTGTTGCGTTCTTCTTGGCTATGCATGCAAATTTAATGGGATGACTAACTTTTGAAATTTCAATTTCAATTTGAAAGTGTAGGGATTCCGATAGGCTTTAGCAGTTGCGATATTGTCTCTCTAAGGGAATAATCTCTCCTCATTATTCGCTATGTAGTTCCGACTTTTCTCCCCCACCGTTATCTTTTCTTCTCTTATAAGCTTGCTGAATTTGGTGATTTAACTCCATCCACTACAAGAGAACACACCTATTACTTGGTTCTATAGGGGTATATACCTCAGTTTTCAGTTATGAAAAAACTGAGGTAAATGTAGTTCAAGTAACAAGTGTATGTTTTACCTTGGTTCATAACGAGGTAAAAAACCTTTTACCTCAGTTTCCCACCAACATCGATAGGTTTTATGACCGACATTGATCAATGGTAGTCTGTCGACAATAGTAGATCAGACCTGTGACATTGCATTAATCGACGCCAGCATAGCTATGAAAGCAACATCATCTATAGCATGAAGGCATACGATGGGTCAGGAAAAGTTATGGCATCGTCTTAGTCAATGCTATTCTAATAAAACCACCGTACATCATGAACAGTGAGTTCATTCGTTGACGTGGAATGGTGAGAAATACAATGTCATTTTCTAAGGACGACATGGGAAAAAAAACCCTGGTTTATGCGACGTTGGTCTGGTGTCATTTTGGCTAGGAACTTGTGTGAAGTCGCAGATGAATTTTTTAGCCATTGTTTCTCATACAGTTTTATAATATATTATGTTTGATGACACAAAAAATAGTTGATCGATAGCAATCACATTTTACTTACAAAAACCAACATTATTAATATATTAAAATACAAAAGATTACTGTGAATAACACTCATTATCCAATAATAGTAGATACACATGTAACAATAGATGTACAAATAATAAAGCCTAGAACGTACGACATAAATCTTAACATGGAATGCATGAAAGTATCGTCGTACGGTGAAATGACCAAAGCTGCAATATCCGAATAACGAGTGACCTTACATATTCATATGTTTTCCAATTAGCTCCTGCAAAATACGACTTCAGTTAACATTCGGTTATATCTTGTACTTGATGATGCACTGACTGACGTCACACATTCAACCCGTGCTTATACTAAAATTATATTATTTTTCCACAAAAACCCCAATATTAACCTTTTTCACTCCTTCAAAATGTGGCATGACATTGAGAACACGATCACTATACACTATGTAGCACGTAATGTTGTCAGCATAGTTAATAAAAATATTCAATCATAGTTCAATGAGCAAAAAAAACATGTAGAACTTATCTTCATAAAATTGCTAAATGAACATGGAATTGAGGGAAAGCTACCAAAAATAATTTGAACCAGAGATGCTCCATCCTAGGTTACTTGTTAATGTTTAAGAGAAGAGTGTAGATTGGGATCTTGAGTAGTTAAAATGTCGTTACTGGTGAGGAATGATGGAGTTGGGGTAGTAGGAAGTCAAGTGTTGGAGAGGAGAAATTAATGGCTCTTGTTGCTGAATATGATATAGAAGAGATAGGTTTGGGGAAATAGTTTGTAAAAAATTATGGCTGAAAATTTTGTTTCTCACCAGAAATTTCATTTCAAACGACGTCGGTTTAGTGTCGTTCAATGGTTCGGTACAAGAAAACCTTATTTGATGTCATTTATATGGGGCCAAAGTGTAATTTCAAAAAACTTGTGTACAAAACTCGTTGTTAGGATTGCAGGCCCTTCTGATGACGCATTCATGCTAACAACATACTTTTGTACGGGCGAATAACAAAGTTTTATCTCCGATTTGGATTTAGACATCTCCTAATTTATTGTAAAGACTTGAGTGTAAAAATGAAAAAAATACACCAGTAGTCTCAAACTCAATTACAATATTCCCAAAAAAAACTCTGGTCACCCACAGGTTATACACGACGTCGGTATTAGAGATACTGGACTTATGATTCCTGGATAGACTTCAATCATATATTCCCAAATGACCCTTGTATAAAAACTTATGAGTAATCATCTACAATAGACTGTAGACCATATACTAGCACTCTCTTAGAAAATATAGATGGAATTTCATTAGATTTTTATTTCATAAAGAACATGGGAAATGAAATTTCATTTGATTCTATTCTGTGGAAATTATAGTTCTCACAACACTAATAGTAAGAGTTTGAACACAATGCCAAGGAAGATGACGGACGATTACCCCGGTCCGTGCCTCCATTTGGAAAATACGCATATTCTCCGTTTGGACAGTACACATATTATCCGGTTCGTGCCTCTGTGTAGCGAGCATTCGAGGAATTTGGGGGTCAAGGCATAATTTCCTTAAAGTATCGTTATACACTGTCTGAGGATATTGTGGTTCCGTTCCATTGACCAGAGCATGACGAAATTGGAAAATTATTCTCATGAATTGGTGAATTAGATAACGGTATCTCCGGTTTGGCATTGTGACTTCTCTCACTTTGTTAGAGGGACGTATTTGGAAAAATTGAAAAGTAAACCGGCATGCCCAAATTGGATTCCAATCTTTTTTCACGGGACCTTTACTAATTAATAATCACTGATAGTGATAATAAAACTGGCATGATCCCAGGGAGACTTCCACAAAATCGTCTGATTAGCCGTGGTATACTAGTTAGTAATCATATACTACATTATTAACTCTAGACCTTGTATTAGAACTTTAGTGAAAGATATAATTGGATTTTTCTTATCTTCTAAATTTGAAAAAATAACCTAGAATGTGGAATTTATCTTTAAAATTAACAATGCTCACAATCAAGGTATTAATGGAATACTAATAAA
Source organism: Rubia peregrina (assembly GCA_032355705.1). Classification (NCBI taxonomy): domain Eukaryota; kingdom Viridiplantae; phylum Streptophyta; class Magnoliopsida; order Gentianales; family Rubiaceae; genus Rubia; species Rubia peregrina. The sequence goes on from JAULKK010318442.1 coordinate 5,181, forward strand.
AATGAGGGAAGAATAACCTCGGGACCTTGATGCATAAGTCGTAACAACATGATTGGTACAATGATATTTAGATTATTGGTTATATCCAATTTTGCAATTTTCTCACTCACTATCTTTGAGGGACATAATTGTAAAAATAGAAAAGTTCATCGGTTGTGTTGAAATCGATTAAGATAGAACCAGACGTTAATAAAGTTCATTAACATTGACAATATCAATTACTAATGTCTAATTAACTTTTTACCATTTTAACTACATTTATGTGTGTTTTTGTAAGCTGCAGGGCCAGTTGATATGCCAGTGGGCTGAATTGTTGTGGCCCAATATATCCATGACCGACGTCGGTAGTATGTCGGTCAAACTTTGCACGACGTACATGCAACGTCGGTTAACTCATTCTGACAAAGGCCAATTCGATACGCCAGTGGGCTGAAATAATTAGGCCCATAGTTGGACAAGTCGATGTCGCCAAACTGTTGGTAGTGTATCGATCTCATCGACATGCATGCGACGTCGCTTTGGTGGCGGAATACTCAAAGCTCATAATAACTATATATATGGAGCCAATATTATACATTACTTTAAACATTCCACATTCCCTTGAATTCCAATAGCCCTCCTGCCAAACTTCTAAAAGGTATTGTTTCAACATTTGGTTAGTTTACTTTAATTTTTAAATTTACGATTGAAATTTTAATGTACATTGTGTGTGAATGTGCTATTTTCTTCATGTAAGATATTTCTATGCATTAGGGTTGATCGATGAGGTTCTGGGGAGTTAGAATGGCAGTTTAGGTGCTCTTTGTTTGCTTATTTGCTGTTGTTGTAAGAGTCTTCCTGTTTCATGAATGCAACGTTGCCTATCCTTCATTCCTGATTTGGTTCGAGCGACCAGTGTGAGACATCACTTGTTCATAATTTATGTAGTTCAACACGCATATGACGCCGCACACATGTCGGTTAACCATTCGCTAACTCGTAATTTATGCAATTGATCTAGCATCTAACATCGCATACTTATCGGTTAACCATTTGAATTGACCGAATCATGTGCGGCTTCGCTTTGACATGTTGTATTCATATATATTAATTGATTAACGGATTACATTAATTGAATTGTAACAAATCATTAAAATATGAATTTCAAGAATCATGGCAGTGCCGGTTCGCGCCGCGATCCCATTGTGGTGAGTAATTTAATTTTTATATTTACATTGTGTTGCCTAGTTATCTTGTATTACCAATATTCAAATTTAATTTATAAATATTTTCTTGATTAACATATCCGTATCGATTTGGATGATCAACGTCTGTTAGCTGCATTTGGCAACATCGTTCCTCATTTCATCCACACCCTGACGCATAAGAATTTTGGGGAAGTTCCCACCCTAATAAGCAATTCCTGTCACGCATTAATTTTATTTTCAAAAATATTTTTCCATACTTTACTTTCATATTAATTGAACAACATTTTTTTGTTTAAAATTCAGTACGTCCCTAGAAAGACTGTGGAGCTTCTACCACCTTTAAAGTAGTATGTTGTGCTCAGGAGCAATGGAAGAGAGTACCACATGCATTACTCGGGGAACAGGATGTTGAACAACCTGGCGTCGAAGGGTAAGGAGCAGTTTCTGATTCCTGAGCGACTTAGAAAAGGGGGCACAACTGTTCCATACTTTCCGACTGAGAATACTCCAATAGTTATAAGTTGTTGGGGGACAGAGTGGTGTATGAACTACTCGGGGCAAGGTAAGATCAATGTCCTTTCCGTAAAGGGTTTTGGAGAAATCCTTAGGGGAAACAACCTATGCATCGGGGACACCTTGTTCTTCGAGGTGCTACAAGTTGAGGGCCAATCACCTTCAAGGTCATCATTTTCCGTAGTGAATGAGTTGTATTTTCACTTATGTTGGAATTTAGACAACTCTTATTCAAATTTATGTAAAACATGTATCGATAATTACATGACTGTTGTTTCTCAAATTATCTAGCTATATTTTTTAACATTATACATATAATAGACTGTGTATATGTGTGATTTTATTTGTGCATGATTTTATAAAATATTTTAATCATTCTACGATTTAAAAACCAGTTACAAAGGGTGTAATGGATTTTTACAAAAGTTAATTTTGTTTCTATGGTGCTTTTAGCACAATGATTGCTAGCTACTGTATTGCCTAATTTCCCTATTACATACCTCTAAATTAATCGTGATGACAGGACATTTGGAGGAAAGAGAGGCCAAACCGGGGAGAAGCGCACGACCATCATCTTATTTTTTCAATTTTTAACACCACCAAATTCTTTAATTTAACTTGTCTTTTACATAATAGCAACTTTCGTAGTCAATTCGACCACATGTTGGTAAAAATTACATATTTTACGAAATTGAGAAACCTGTAAAAACAACATGTGCGATGTCGCACATGACTCGGTAACATTACTTACTTACTTCAATTTTTCAACCATTTTCTTTGTTCACATAATAACCAAGGTAAAAGGGAAATTATTTACCTTGGTTTATAACCGAGGTAAATAATAACTTTTACTTCAAAATAAAAACTAACCGAGGTAAAAGAACTTTTTACCTCGGTTATTTGGGGTTAACAAAATAACCAAGGTAAAAGGAGAAAATTAATAGGTGTGTTCTCTTGAAGTGATCATTGTACAGTGTATCATACCATTTCATATACCACCGCCTTCTCGTATTCCAAAAAAGTAACTTACTTTTTGTTAGAAATCCATCATTGTGTTTCCGGCTGATTTAACTCCTCTTGACTTTTCAGTGTTTTAATTTAAATTCTATTTTATTGATTCTTCAAACGTTTCAATCCTTCTTCTTCTTCTCTTCTTATTGTTCCTATGCATCATCTTTCTCTACAAAGTCGTAAATTTCTCTGTCATTAATCATCTTTCCATTTATTAAATGATTCTTATGATTATGAATTTGTGCAGTGTCTCCGCCCCATCAATTTTGTTTCTCACTTTTGGTCTAGAATTTCTCCGATTGTCTTCTCCGACGTGTATTCTATATTTTTTCTTTGAATTTTATCAAAATATACTCTCTGCATTTTGTAATTCTAATTAATAGGGTTTTCACCTAAATCCTCTGAGTCATCTCAGCCCAAATGTCTAACCCTAATCCTGTTGATCTTCTCAAAAGAGATGTCTATGTTGACGATATTAACATTGGAGAGGATTCTAATCATATCATTGATTCTTCTGCCATTATAGCATTCTTTCGGACTACTAGAAAATTTTAAAAATATTTTTTCTTTCATGTCTTCGTTGGAGAATAGGGTTCTCGATAACTCTAAGAATGTATGTACTCCTCCTACTGGCTACATATCTTGTTATTTAGATTATCTTAGATTTTGAGTTGTTTTCCCTCTCCCTTAGCATGTCCTATATTTGCATCTATCTTATCAAATTATGTCATCTCAATTTCTCCTAAAGGGTATTGCAATCATTGTGAGTTTTCACTATGTGCGTCCACACGCCTATGTTCCCATTTTTATTTATATATACTCTAAATTATATAGGTTTCACAGGTGAAAACCTCATCCGATGAATGCACATTTTATCCTGTCATTCCCACTGCTGAGCTTGTCAGTGGATTTCCTAGTAATTGACGATTATTACGAACAGACCCTTCCAGTTTCAAACTATAATGTTCCCAAGTCCAAGCTTCCTAAGCCGGGGGTTCGACTTATTGCTAAATTCGAGGTTGTACTAAGACTCAGTGAACAATTGATTGGTCTTCACCATGCTAAATTTGAGAGCGAATGTTTTTGTTTGTTGTTAGCTTATCGTTTCACTATATTGTACTTGTTATTTTCATCCCTTATTTTTTTATTGCTCAAATATTTTTTCTTTTTTGCCAAACTTATGATGTATACTTAATTGAAGTTATTAACCTAGTTGTGTATCTTTTCGATAGGTCAATTATTCCTGAGGGAGAACCGGAAGAGATGGAGGTCTTGCCCGTCCATCTACATGACGCCATTGCTGATGATGTGTCTCATGAGAACATCACTGAAGCAAATTCTCAATTAATCTCTTCTGAATGTAAAGTACCGAAAGAGGGAGAGGTACCTGTTGATAACGCCATTGATGCTGCTGAATAAAAAAAGAAGAAAGAAGTGCTATGGTGGTTCGTCAACTGCCATAAGGCCCTCTGAAAAAAGGGTCGCACTAGTGAGTCCCGTTCTAGGCCTCTGCTACGAAGCAATAATTTTTGGATAGAAGGGAATATTACTACCACTCTCTCTAAACTCTCTCTTCATGAAACGATAGTCGTGGTATGTTCTCTAAAACTTTAAAATGACATTTTTCTTAATTTGGGAATCTCTTATCGTGATGTCTAACTATCATATTTGCTTGTGTCTTATTCTGACGATGTCATAAGATTGCTGAGAGTTTTCAGCTTGTTAGTGAGTAAATTGCCAAATTTTCTGAGGAAAACGGTTTGCTCCCAAAAAAAGTATAAGGAAAATTAGAAAAAGCGCAAGGCTATGAAATTATCTCTTGAAGTTGCTGAGAAGCATGTGCAGGCCATTGAAGAAGAAGCCAATATGCTCCGCTCTAAGTTGGAGGAGATGACGACTAAGGGCCCTACTTCACCTAGGTACACCGAAGTTCTTCCTGATCGGCTCTCTGAAAAAAGTATTTCTCCAATATTTTTTAGGTTTCTATTTATGCTAACATTTTTTGTTGGTGCGAAGCTTTTGTGGAGCTGCGAAAGATGAACCCTCCCCTGAAGGCAAAGAAATTGCCTTGACTAGCTAATTCCGAAGAAATACTGGAGCAGCAGAAGACTGCACTTCATAATGAATTTATCCATAGATTTTTTTTATGGTTGACATCCTTATGCCCTTTTTAACATCTCACCAGTCTTCCCTCTTTTCTCTCTATCTATGAGCTGCAAAGTTTCCAAGTTTATTATCTTGTTAGCCTTCCAATTACTTCTCCTGACCCCTAAGCCATCTTCTAACCAGGAGGTGAACGCAAAATGTGAACCATTAGAATGCGAACGGGGAGAAGCATGCTCTCACTATTCAGCATATGTTTGTTTCTCCTTCTAATGTTAGTTAATTTACAATTATTGCTAACTTAAGAACTTTCAAATTTTTATCTCTACCGTATAATGACAATTTTAATGTATTTATGTACCAACTTTGATGTGAACTTATTATGCTAATTATAATTTTTCATTTTTTGTGATTTTAATTAAATGAAGTGATTTGGTATTTTGATCGACATTAAATTTTTAACTCTTCATTATACGTTTCGTTCCGGTCTTTATTCAGAGCAACATCCCTAATTTATATCTCCATATTTCTGTTGTATGCCCTACCTCCTCCTGGCATTCCTAATTAATCAATGAACCTTGGGAGATCCACGAATTAAAATCGAGAGAAGGCTGTGAGTCAAAGATAGAGATTTGTATGTTGATCACATTCCTACTACTACACTGCCAAGAATGGTAGATAGTGGCAAGTACCAGGGTTGTCCATGGAGATGTTAGGAATCAAATAATTAACTAAACACAACTGTGATCGGGTCATCAATCCGAACACATGTTAGGAATAAATAGTGTTGAAAAAACAGTTATTGGGGGGATTTGTACTAACAACTACTAGCATGAAAATGATCACAAAATTAACAATACAAAATAATACTCAGGGAATATTTGCGTAACATGATTAATGTCATTTCGTTAATCAATTTCATCAAGTACAAGAACTATACCTCATTCTAGTATTTGCATCACGTAATGAAAACAACGGTCAAAACTTCCCCCTATTTGTCACATAGGGGTGCGTATAAAATCTTCCATTAGCCTCGCCTTCAAAACTAAGAGAGTGCAACAATGGCAGTGGGTCATTATATAGGTCTGATTCTCTCCCGTGCGATTAAGTCCTGGGTGTAACACTACGAACGCACTACGCTTAGCCCTACAAAGAGAAGGGATGTTGGCGTCTTATTGATGGCTCTAGGATTACAAAGGTAATCCTATTTTCCTAATTTGGCTATCTCTACCTGCAACCCTTCAAGCCAAATAGGTGGCTACCTAGAGCATGGTCAATCATAACGATTAGCAATGACAACCTATGTGCACACATCCACACGCTTCTAGACGATCGTTACCCTAAGTACATATAGGTTTCCTTTCCCGAGGGGTAGCAATAGTGCGAAAACATGAAAGTATGCTTGGTGTGTGCTAACTAAGTGTGACAATTATGAAATTCAAGAGAATATTAAGAATAATCCAACATAATTATACAACAGCACATAGAAGAGGCCAATCTATAAAATCTCACAAAATGAACATCAAAACATGAATACAAATATGATAGCCAAGCAAGATCCCTACTCCCTAAGCATTAAACCCAAGAATAAAATTGGATTCAACACTTTTGGGCAAAAGAAAAATAAAAAGATGGAAAGAAAATAACCTAAAGAGAAGGAAGGGTATTTTCTCTCTCTAGCCTACTCTTAATATCTAAAGATGAGCATAAAATTAAACCCCAGTAGACATAAGTCTAAATATATAGCAGTAGTAAAGTGGGCCTAAAAATAGGCAAATGGCCAAAAACCCTGGCACCTGCAACTGGCACAAGGGGGTAATGTTCGGCACGGCCCGTTCCGGTCGAAGAAGCCTTATTCCGGTGCGGCACGTCGGTCCTAGCAAGGGTTGTAGCCTCATGCCAATGCACACCGTTAGCCTTGACACGGTCCATAAAACCTCATGTGGTGGGATTCATACCAATCGGCATGAGCTGTTGCCCAGCACTATGTTTTTTCTCCTTCTAATCCATGTTTCACGTCGTTAGGTGCTCTCCATCGGCTAGGACCTCATTTTTCTCAGTATCTCAGCACGGGATGTGTCGTTCTTCGCACCTGGTCTTGTCATTGTTAACTAGAAATAGTGCGAGCCATGTAAAATGAAACGGTTTGCTCCCATAATTAGATAAATTTTAGAGTGATAGGATGACTCGGGGTGCACGCTCGGCCGGAATGAGCACGATCAGTGCTAGAGCTTGGCACGACCCATGTTAGGTGGAAATGACCATGTCTAAGACTCTTAACATGAGCCGTATCGCTTGAAATGTGTTGCCCTTGTGTTGCCCGTGTGCGATCTGTGCCAGTCTATGCTAGTCGTGGCTAATCTGGTCGGCTGACTTGTTTGCTTCGTTACGGGTGAACCGTTTGTCTGATTTGGAAGTTATTGTAGTCTATTTTATAGTACTTAAAAAGCCAAATCCAATATTACAACCCACATGGGCTGATTCTTATTGTATTTTCCCATAACTCTATGCATCCTCGCACAACAACCCCTTCGTTTCTTCCTTGGCCTTCTTGAGCTTCGAACCCTCATTTATTTGGATCAATTACATCTACTACCACACTTTGGATTCTATGGCCTTCAATCTACTTCCATCTTTGTGAATGGCCTTCGATATCTTCTACCATCCTTGTGATTGGCCTTCAAATAACTACTACCACTTTCACGGATGACCTTCTACAAAAAGATGACAAAAAGTTCTCAAGAGCAACCTATTATTGAGATCAAAAGGGAAGATCTAGGTGCCAGTGAATACAAAGTTTGCATTAGCTTCAATTAAGTCTACAAAACTCAGGATTTATACAAGAAAACCAATAATGTCACTCTAAACCTTTTGTCGTGTAAATCTAACTAAAACTAGTAATCAACCAAACAAAAGATGATGATAATAAAGGTATTAAATGCAATGGATAACGCATGAATAATGGTACATATCAATCCCCCACACATAAACCTTTACCCTTCCTCGAGTAAACGAAAAATGAGAAAAAATCTAAGCAAAATATGTAACATGCAAAGAGAAGTTAGAGAATACATTAAACTTATTCCCAAGCTACCCTAGTTCCACAAAAAAAGTAATAATGTCACAACTCTCACGCTCCCCGAAGATACTAAAGTAACCTAACCACCCAAAATATTTCCAAGAAAAAAGGTAAGTACAAAAGATAAGTGTTGAACTAGCTTACTCCCCCAAATAGTCTGCCAAAAGCAATCTAAGAGTTGTTGCCGAAAAACCAACCAAGGATAATCCACAAGATATCCAACGTGGTTGTAACTAAGGATAAATCAAGTTTCTCAACTTAACTATAACAAGGGATAATTCTGAAGGATCCTCAACTTAGCTTTTATTTTTCTCTCATTTTCCCTGGGAGCTCTTTCAGGTTTTCATCCTAGCATTAACACAACTATAGCCAATCATCTCACATTTTTTCACACGCCCTCTCATTTTCTCCTAGGTTATCCAACATAGCTAAGCCTAGGCTCTCATTTTTACCTAGGCCTTTCGATCTATCAGGAATTTCTTCCCATTTTTCCTAAGTTGCCCTCTCAGGTTTCCAAATTATGCGGATTTTTTAAAAAAAAACAATTTTTTTGTGTAGAAAAAATGCCCCAAATTTGGGCTTCATACTACAAAAAAATAGTGAAAAGGAAAATATTACACAATCAAAGTTTGAAAACACACCCCAAACACAACTACCAAAAGGTGTCCCCACAACAAAAAAATAACTAACAACTCAAAATTTCAACCAAATGGGGGAAATACCAAAAACAAGAAAAAACAACAATCATCCAAACAATTATCCCAACAGTAATAATAAGCTAAGTAACAAGAAAGGATATCCTACCATAGAGGTGTTCTAACTCCCCCACCCAACACACACACAGAGTTTATGCATTGTCTCAAATGCATATAAGCAAGAGAAAAGCTAGAAACACTGAGAGATTTTCATTATCACCTCCGATGTCTAGCCTCGTGCTCTTGCCTATCTGGATGGTAGTAGCCTTCTCCAATTCCTAATGTCCCTAGCTTATCATTGATCTCCCTGATGCCATCCTGCAAGTTCCCCATGTTCTCCCTCAGGTAGTGCAGCTGATTGTCAACCCAATCAAATATCTCTGTTGTGTCCCACTCATTGAGATCTAGTTGCATGCCAAGCTTGTAAAAATAATACCTGACCCTAAAGATGGAGTTCCCTAAGGATTGCTCCCAGTCTGGCCCATTCGGCTGATGATTCCACATTGGATAAGAAAAGGTTGACTCAAAACTTGATTACCCATGCTCCCGGAAGGGGCTATACTCTTGAAAATTCCAAGAGTGACACTCGTGTTGTGAATGGCCTAAAACAAAGTTCCTGGAGGTTTCAGTGCTTGGGATAGGTGGGGAATTATGGCTAGACTGTGCAAAATCATCATAGTGGGAGAAGATGGTGTGCCTATGAGAACGTCTAGCGCCATGCCCTGCGGAGTGATAAGGATCCTCATGAATTATAAATAGCACTTGATAAGGGGGTGGTCCTCCAAATACCTTATTTAAATAAAGAAGTAGTGATAAGGGATGCTCCAAATGTGGCAGTGGCATCACCTGGAGGGATGCCGACTGTGGTGGGAGAGCCTGATGCTCAATGGGAATGAACTGTGCGGGATACACCAGGATCTGCTCCTGATTATCCTCATCCTCATCTGTGTCTTCCTTCTATCTTGGGTATTGTTCTTCCAAAATCACCTTAAAATATGCATCCGGCTCAATGATAATATTTTGCAGTATGAAAATCTTGTTCATAGCTGTCCTCGCACACTGGGGCAACCTCATGAACTTCTTGCCTTAGTATAACCATAAGATGTGTAGGCGCCAGTGATCCGATCCAGCCCCATAAAGTGGTCAGGGACTGGTGCTGGCTCAGGTGCCGGAGGAGGAGGGGAGGTGGTGCTGACGGACCCGCTCTAGTGCTCTTCTTTGGTGCCGTATCTCTGCTCAATATAGCGAACACATCAAAGACACAAGGAAATAAGAAAAATAATAATCACTTGGATGTTTTATCAAAAGATAATATTTACACTGACCAATATGCAGCTTATAGCAATTAGCAAAATGAATATAAGTTCATGCTCATATGATAGGGCCAAACATAATACTAACTATACTATTCTAAAATAAAAGCTATCTAGCCTAAACAAAACAAAACAAAAATCCAAATGTTGCCACAATAAACTAACCTAATCCAGGCCAAAATAAACCTAATTGAAACCAAAATAAAGTAAAACCTAAGTCTAATTTACAGATAAAATGACAGGAAAAAATTCCAGTCATTATCAAAATCACAGCCCAATTCACATCCTAAAGGCTAAACCAAAAGTGCCGGCAAACTCACAGCACAATTCATTACAATTCACAGCCAAAATCAAGGCAATTATCATAGCCACAATCAAAATGACAGTATAAAATGCCAGTCCATAATTATACTACCAGCCCAAAAAATCTAATCAAATCACACTTCACAGCCAAAATATGGACAATGTATCATTGCCATAATCCAAACCAATTTTTAAACAATCCAAACCAATTTCAAACTAATCCAATTCACAAAACCAATTCCACAATCCACATAATCAATTTCTCATCAAATAAACACAATCTTAGCAAATAATTCATCATACACACTATTCACGAAATCAACAAAGTCACAGTTTCAGAAATTCATCACATGTTCATCAAATGAACAAAAATTCACAAATTCACAAAACATAGGAATTGAAAAGGAAAGAGTCCAAGAATTATACCAAATCGAACCTTAGGAAGATGAATTTAAGAACCCATGAAATTGCTTAGCCCTATTCACTCCAAAATTTGAAATCCTCAAATATAAGGGTTTTGTGTTCTTGGAGTGATTCGGTCCGATTATGGTGTGAAGAGATTTAATTGGTAAGGGTATTGGGTTGGGTAGAGTTTGGGATGGCTTAATTTTTGCTTTCCGGCCGAGTGTAGTGGCGTAGAGTGGCCGAGAAAAATGGTGGCGGCAGGTTGAAGAATGGGTAGAAGAGTGTTCTACCCATTTATTTTCTTTTTATACCAGTGGCATTGCGATCGCGATAGATTCGTTTTGAGTCGCGGCGCTTTCCCTATCCATCGCGAGCGCGACGAATTCTGTCGCAACTCTCGAATGCTGGTGTCTGGAAGTTGCAACATGAGAAATTTTTTTGATATCTATCATGATCGCGACGGGGCTATCATGACTCGCGATGAAACATCGTAACTCGCGACGTCTCCATCGCGCTCGCAAATTTTTGATACTAGAAGTTGCAAACTTCCCCTGTCTGTCGCGACGAAGCCATCACGCTCATGACGAACAGGGAATTTCCCTTAAATTTTTTCAAACTCACTAACTTCCAAGCCTTCTCTACTTTTCACTTCCTGCAAAATCACATAAAAAACACACCACCGTAACAAGAACAAAGCAAAATCATGAAGAAAATAATGACAGAAATTGAAATTGAAGCAAAATCAATGGAAAATCATGAATGATTCTCCGGATAATCAAAGCCAAGTTTATTTAACGTCATCGGAACGACTTACCTCCCTCCTTGGAGTTTACTCACGGACCAAATCAAGAAGATCAACATCTTCCCCTTTTCTGGTATAAAGCTATTGTGGTAAAGTTTCAAGCGTTGCCCATTCACATTGAAAGAGTTGGCCGTAGCTCGATCTAAATTTTCTACTGCACCATGCGGGAAAACTTTCACCAATTCAAAAGATCCAATCCATCGCGATTTTAATTTACCGGGAAAGAGACAAAGGCGAGATTGAAATAGGAGGACCTTTTGGCCTATGTCAAATTCCTTCATATTGATCATTTTGTCATGCCAAGCCCTTTTTCCTTTCCTTGCAAATCTCAGCATTTTCATAGGACACTCTTCTTATCTCCTCCAGCTCCTGCAGTTGTAGCTTTCTATGCAAACCAGCTTCATCTATGTCGAAGTTGAACTTCTTGACTGCCCAATATGCTTTATGCTCTATTTAAACCGGCAAATGACATGGTTTTCCAAAGATCAACCGGTATGGTGACATGCCGATTGGTGTCTTATATGATGTCCTATATGCCCACAAGGCATCATTCAACCGAGAACTCCAATCCTTTCGGTTAGGATTAACTGTTTTTGGAAGGATGGATTCGATTTCCCGATTGAAAACTTTGGCTTGGCCATTGGTTTGGGGGTGGTAAGCAGTAGAAGTCTTGTGTATGACACCATACTTCTTCAAAAAGGCCTCAATTGTCAGATTACAAAAATGGGAGCCACATTCGCTAATCAAGGCTCAAGGGACCCCGAACCTAGAGAAGATGTTATCCTTTAATAATTCTACAACCACTTTCAAATCATCAGTCCTAGTGGGTTTTGCTTCAATCCACTTCGAAACATAGTCAACAACAAAAAGAATATATGTAAAGCCAGAAGAGTTAGGGAAGGGTCCTATAAAATCAATGCCCCATACATCAAAAATTTCACAATATAGTATGGGTTTCTGAAGTATCTCATTTCTAGATAAATATTCCCTATTTTCTGAGAATTATCACAAGCTTTACAGAAAGTGTATACATGTTTATTCAAAATAGACCAATAAAATCCGCTTTCTATGACTTTCATAGCGGTTCTCTTTGCTCCAAAACGACCACCACATGCATATGAATGACAGAACGCAAGAAGTGGGGGTATTTCACAATCAGGGATGCATCTCCTAACTACTTGGTCAGCACAATGTTTTCATAAAAAGGGATCATTCCACACATAGAGTAACACTCTCATGCTAAGTTCGAAGCCTAGTACTAAATCAAGTAAGAATCTAACTAGGTGTACATCCTAATCACATTCAATACATCAATCTTGGCAAGAAGCTAAAGCACATATTAAGCATGATATTTATAGAATTATAAATAAACGTGATTCTTGAAGTCTCACAAATGAAAATATTAAAACATGCTTACAAATATTTCGGAATCATAAATTACGCTACTACGATCAAACCCATGACATTCAATAGATTAAACACCATGAGAATTGACATGAATGAAGAGAGAGAGAGAGAGAGAGAGAGAGAGTGAGTGAGTGAAAACCTCTATCTATTACAATTAGAGCCGTCCTACTCATTTCTTAGAAGAAATTAGGTCGTATATAGTGAAGAGAGAAAAAGGCCCAAAAACTGACTCTTAAACCCTAGCTGCCAGACGTGCACAATCGGTGCTGCTTTACACGGCTCGTGCGGTGTGATCTGTGCGCATCTGCATAGACCGTAACCTGGAAGGATGCCTCAGTGCCAATGATTGCACGGATTGTGCCGATTTGAATAATATGTGTCATGTGCCTTGCTTGTTGTATGGTTCATGCTAATTTACACGGTCTGTGTACTGGAGTCATTCGTTTCCTTCCTCTGATTACACGGGTCATGCCGATCTATATGAACCATGTCCTAGAGTTTCCTTGGGCACAAGCTGATAACACGGGCCATGCTATACTGCAAGGCTTGTTTCTTCTTGCTTTCTTCCGGACTTTTGGCTTCCTTTTTCCGTAATCTTCAATCTTCTACCATTATAGCATAATGGCCTTCATACTTCTACCAACTTTGCGATTGGTCTTCTACTACCATCCTTACGAATGACCTTCACTCTTAAGTAGTCTACATTTTAAGCTCATAAAAAGATATCTAGATACTCATAAGGGTAAAATTCTGTTAGGTTCACAATCGGCTCATAAAATAGAGAAGTTACAAAGGAAAACCAAAGATGATGGTTCTAACTTCCTATAATGCAAAACTTGTCTAAAACTAACTATCCACCAACAAAAGCATTGGAAAAGAGATGTTAAATGCTCTAAGAAAACATGCATTGGACGTCTCATCAGAAATAGGGATCATGAAAGGTGGTTATGCCGTACCAGAGAATTCATTTTTCAGGCGCCTTCTCTAGCTCCGCCTAAAATCGTTCACAATTAAAGGTGATTAATAAACCGTCTTTAATTGAGATGCGAATATAGTTTTGAATTTGGAATCTGAATCAGATTTTTTAAAAATCTGTCGGAAACCAATAGTTTTCCGGTAGCCTTCTTCATTCTTCAAATAGGGAGTTGAAAAAATATACAAATCTAAGTGCTTGGGGACAAAAACGAACTAAATCTAAAGTGCTGGGGACAAAAATTATACAAATTTAAGTTTAAAAATGATACAAAAAACGGTGTGAACTTGCTCTTCATGTTCAAGTCTTACCTCTCCAAGTTGGCGACGTGCGGCAGTGGAGGCCTTCTCCAGGGAGGTGACGCGGCGGTGGAGGAGTGAGGGCGGAGGCATGAGGGGAAAGGAGAAAACCTAAGTGTTCTAGAAAATAAAACTAAGGGAGAAAGCAATAAAACTTGAGTTTCATTTATATAGTGGGTCAGAATGCCTAAGAAAGGCAGCTCATTAAAGGTGGTTCTACAATAGAACCGCTTTTAATCGATTTTCATTAAAATTGGAACTGCCTTTAATCGATTTAAAACCACCTTTAAAATGAAAAATGTTACTTTGGAGGGTAGTTCCAAAGTCGGATCCTAAATCAAGGCGGTTCATTAAAAAAATCAAAGGAATCGTCTTTGATTATTGCCTTAATCACCATTTTTCTACTAGTGCACAACCGATGAGAAAGGAAATCAGGGTTGTGCACCCAAAAAAGTAAAAGGAAAAAAACAATTGAAGAAGTGATTTGAAATCATAGGGCTTAAATAGATAGACCAAAAATAAAATAAAAACAAAGGCAACACAACAAAGGCAGTTTTACAATAGTAACACCTTCAATCGATATCCATTAAATATGAATCACGTTTAAAATGAAGAAGGTCCGAAATGAGAGGTTCCGAATTTGAAAGTCCTTTCCATATGCGATTACTCAAGAAATTAAAGGAAGCACATTCGATCCGATTTCCCGGGTTGATGATACATGAGATTGCATCCAATTTAAAGAAATTTTCTACGGATCCCTAATAGCTCACTAGATCTAAAAACAAATCGTTGTTCAGTGGACGAACCGATACCGATATCTAGATAATCCCCATCACCTGAATGAAGAAAATTTTCAAGTATAATAAAGGGAAGTCTTTGACCTCTTTTGTTACAACTTAATTCAAAGTTGGCCAGTTTTGGGGTTGAGTACGTACCTATGTCACATACCCATACCCATACCCATACCCATACCCAAAATAAGAAAATAGTATGCACTTCTCCCTCGGTACGACTTTAAACTTCCTTTTCCTTTTTTTTTGAACGTTCCACTATAAATTTCCTAATTCTAAACTTTCTACTTTTACCCATAAATATGTGATCATAAATCTTCATTTCATTTGATTTATGTAAGCCAATTCTCATCACCCATTAAAAAGATGCCACATATATTTGTTTTAAAATTTGTGCAAAAAGTAATTAGGAAGTTTAAAATTGGATGGAGAGAGTAGTTTGTAATACCGATGAGGAAGGTTGATGGGGAAGGTGGGAAGGATCTGGTATTAAATTTTGGCCGTAAATAACAAAGCGGTGGGCTGAGTATTTAGATTCAATATCATCTCTCATCCAATTAAAAGAGTGAAACATCAAATAAAAATATTAACGTATCATGTAAAAATAAATAAGATTGTACATCAAATTAAAATAATGAAACATCAAGAGGAAATGTTAAAATATCAAATTTAAATATTTAAATATTGAATACAATCTATAAAAATAACAAATAAAATTAAGATAATAAAACATCAAACTAAAGTTCTAAAATATCAAATACAAATAAAATAAAATATCAACAATTTTTAAAAAAAAACATTTCAGGCAATTGAAACATCAAGGATACATAAAATAAAATAATAATATTCGGGAAAAATATAATATCAATTTTTAGAAGATCACGTTGAAAAACTAACACATCAATCAAAATGAAAGTGTAAAATACAAATTACAATTTTAAAAAATAAAATATCACTAACTATTGTCAACATGTATAATTAAAGTGTCAAGAATTTAGCATGCAAACACAAGATTTATAATAAAAGATCAAAATCTAACTTTAAAACATTTGATTTGAGTGAAAAATACATATTCTGAAAAAACATCACATGGTTTGATTGAAACATCAAGTATTGAAAATGAAACATCAAATCTGATAGTAAAAACCAGCACATTGCGCGGAAATAAGGAAAATCATTATCTGCAAATTTTTCTGACCCGGATTCATGACCCGCGAGATTCTTATGACCCGGAATCATTAATTTCCCAATTATTTATGCCTAGCACCCCCAAAAAGTTGTATTTGCACCTAGATCCTTCTTTACTCTCCCAAACTTTCTTAAATTGTATTTAGAACCCATCTTTAATTAAACTTCATAATATTGCTCATTAATCCTTGGTCTTGCATAATACTTTTTCATAATTTATAGCTTTATGCAATTTCATCCATGTTCGATCGATATTAAATGAACAATTAGATGAAATTAACTTCGGTCGCAATTCATAAAATTATTACTCATTTAACTAATTACAATTTAGTAC
>JAULKK010318458.1:0-11516 GCA_032355705.1 Rubia peregrina
GAGTAACTATTTACTCATCTTCAGTGTATGCATGACAAAAATGAACTATCATTTGAATATGATCTTAAGTGCTGGCCTCACAGTTTTGAGTTCCGTCTTCAAGTCTCTCTTGCATCTGATGGGAACTTATCCTCGATATCACATATAAGAAACATGAACGAAAAGCCGTTCACCTTCTCATTCGATTAGCAAATGTAATTTTTTTGTAGCTAATGTAAGTGAAATATGAATGAGGGGATCAAAACATTGGACTATTTCGACAATCTCTTGAAGAAGGAACACTTCAATACTGAGCGAGTTGGATTGCACATTAAAATTTGAATCTGAGGTGGATCACGTTTATCTTAGTTCTCCCAAGTGCATTGCAGTTTTTGATCATGAAAGAAAGCGAACGCATATCATTACAAAAGAAGGAAGGGCTTCCAGATATCGTCGTGCGGAATCCTTGGGTAAAGAAAGCCAAGGCGATGAGGGGAGTTTGGCGATGGTGAGCTCAAACATATGCTCCATGTGGATGTTGCAACCTCAGAGAATCCGATCACTCTGTAGCTGGGTAAGGAATGGACCATTTTATGGAGCTCACGATTGTGCCTTATAGCTTTTGCAATGATGTTCTTGAACCCATGCTTAGGCTGTAGGAAGATAATGTGGAGTTCTTTACCATGGTTTTTTGGTTTGCTGGGAATTGAGTTATAGTTTGAATACTATTCATAAAGTGTAAGTTTTAGTTGTGGTTGAGCTTTGGTGATCATTGATGTATTTATGTCTGCATAGGAATAATATTGAAATTTGATATTTTCCCTCACATTTCAGAAGAGATGAAAATGGCTTTAATCTAGCAAGTAAACAAGGCATTTTAGATTTTAAAAAGGATAAAAATGATTATTCATAATTTTTTTTGCTATAATTCAAACATACTCCATATTTTATATGTATTAAAATTTTCATATAATAAGAATTAGATTTTTGATTTGAATATAATAATAATTTTTATTACTTTAAGATATATTCATAGAACTCTTGCTTATGATAATTTTGTTCCAAACATGCATAGTAAGTGTGAGAACATCAAAGGTATTTGATCATTTTTTAATTTCATAGTGCCAAACACCTTATTAATTCATATTGATTTTAGAAATATAAATTTATTATTTTGAAATTTTAGTTCTCAAATGAAGCCCTTGCACACATTATGCACTAAAAGGAAAATGACTGTTAACATAATTCTAATTTTCACTATATCCTAGTAGTATATGTTGGGTTCAATTAGAGTAACTATTTACTCATATTCAGTGTATACTTGATAAAAAAGAACTATCATCTGAAGATGATCTTAAATGTTGGTCTCACAGCTTTGAGTTCCGTCTTCGCGTCTCTCTTGCATCTGATGCAAATTTATCCTTGATATTTGTAAATTTAAAGGTATATTAGGCTTCCATCTTAAAACTAATTGGTACTAAGTGTAGGTGACCCAAAACCTTATATGTAAGTTATTATCCTTGTAAGAAACTGATGTGGGATACATATTTCAACACGCCTCCTCATGTGCCAAAGTGGAAACACTCCACAACCCATATCGAGCCAAATTAAAGGGGATCCACACATCGGCCCAATAAACCCACTCGGACCCAGGTCTTAAATAGGTGACTCTGATACCATGTAAATTTAAAGGTATCTTGGGCTTCCATCTTAAAACCAATTGGTTTTAAGATGGAAGCTCAAGATGCCTTTAAATTTAACAATATCACGTATAAGAAACATCAATGGAAAGATGATCACATTCTCATTGGTTACTAACCGCATTTTTTGGTATTTGATATAAGTGAAATACATGTTGAGGGGATAAAGACACAGGACGTTTTCGACATTCTGTTGAAGGAGGAACACTTCTGCATTGAGCAAGGTGACACATTAACATTTGAATCCGAGGTGGATCACATTAATATTAGTTCTCCCAAGTGCATTGCAGTTCTTGTCATGAAAGAAAGCGGACACATGTCATTAAGAAGGAAGGGCTGCTAAATATCGTCGTGCGGAGTCCGTGGGTAAAGAAAGCCAAGGCGATGCGGGATTTTGGCGATGGTGATGTCAAATGCATGCTCTGTGTGGATGCTAAAATTTAGAGAACCCGATGAATGTGAAGCTAGGTAAGAAATGGACCGGTTTTATGGAGCTAGCGATTATGCCTTCGAGCTTTTGTATTGACTAGAACCATGCTTAGACTGTAGGAAGTGAATGTGGAGTGTTGTACCACGAACCTTTGGTTTGCTGGGAAATTGAGTTGTAGCTTAAATAATATTTGTAAAGTTTAAGTTGTAGTTGTAGTTGTAGTTGAGCTTTGGTTGAGCATTGATGCCTAGAAATAATACTGGGATATGCTATTTTCCCTCACATTTTCAGAAGAGATGAAAAATGCTTTTATCTTGCAAGTAAACTAGGCATTTTATATTTTAAAAAAGCATAAAATGATTATTCATAATTTTTGGTGCATTTCAATCATATTCCATTTTATATGTATTACATTTATGATATAATAATATTAGATTTTTGATTGGAATATAATAATAATAATTATTTCTTTAAGGTATATTCATGGAGCTCCTATGATAATTTTGTGCTAAACATGCACAGTACGTGCAAGAACATCAGAGGTATTTGATCATTTTTGGAATTTTATAGTGCCAAACAACTTCTTAATTCACGTTGAATTTTAGAAATATAAAATTATTATTTGAAATTTTATTTATCAAAAGAAGCCCTTGCACGCATTATGCACTAAGAGGGAAAATCGTTAACATGACATTTTCCTACTTTTGACAATATCCTACAAGTAAATATTGGTTTCAATTTGAGTAACTATTAACTCATCTTCAGTTTATGCACGATAAAAATGAACTATCATCTGAAGATGATCTTAAGTGTTGGCCTCACATCTTTGACTTCCGGCTTTGGGCTTCTCTTGCATCTGATGGGAATGTATCCTTCATATCACGTATGAGAAACATAAATGAAAGCCGATCACCTTCTCATTCGGTTACCAAACGTATTTTTCTGTATGTGATATGATTGAAATACATGTTGAGGGGATCAATACACTGGACTATTTCAACAATCTCTTGAAGGGTAAACACTTAAGTATTGAGCAAGGCAATGCATTAACATTTGAATCCGAGGTGGATCGCATTAGACTTAGTTCTCCCAAGTGCATTGCAGTTCTTGTTCGTGAAAGAAAGCGAATGCATGTCAGTAAGAAAGAATGGTTGCTAAATATTGTCGTGCAAAGTTCATGGGAAAAGAAAGCCAAGGCGATGCGGGATTTTGGCTATGGTGAGTTCAAACGTATGCTCTGTGTGGATGCTAAAATCTTAGAGAACCGGTGACTTTGATGCCGACTAAGGAATGGATCGGTTTAATGGAGCTTACAATTGTGCCTTCGAGCTTTTGCAATGATGTTCTTGAACCATGCTTAGGCTGTAGGAAGAGAATGTGGAGTGTTGTACCATTGGCCTTTGGTTTGATGGGAAATTGAGTTATAGTTTGAATAATATTTGTAAAGTTTACGTAGTAATTGTACTTGAGCTTTGGTTGATCATTGATGTATTTATGTCTGCCTAGAAATAATACTGGGATATGCTATTTTCTCTGACATTTTCAGAAGAGATGAAAAAAGCTTTTATCTTGGAAGTAAACTAGGCATTTTGTATTAAAAAACATAAAAATGATTATTCATAATTTTTTGGTGTAATTCAAACATATTCCATTTTTTATATGTATTACAATTATGATATAATAATTATATTTTTTATTTGAATATATTAATATTTTTTATTACTTTAAGATATATTAATAGAACTCTTGCTTATGATAATTTTTAGCCAAACATGCACAGTAAGTCCAAGAACATCAGAGGTATTTGATCATTTTTTTTGGAATTTCACAGTGACAAACACCATGTTAATTCATGTTGATTTTTAGAAATATAAATTTATTATTTATTATTTTAGTTATCAAATGAAGCCATTGCACGCATTATGCACTATAATGAAAATACGCATTAACATGACATTTTTCTACTTTTCACAATATCATACAAGTAAATATTGAGTTCAATTTGAGTAACTATTTACTCATCTTCAGTGTAGTCATGATAAAAAATGAACTATCATCTAAAGATTATCTTAAGTAGCCTCACAACTTTTAGTTCTGTCTTCGGGTCTCTCTTGCATTTGATGAGAACTTATCCTTGGTATCACGTATAAGAAACATCAATGGAAAGCCAATCACCTTCTCACTCGGTTACCAACCTTATTTTTGTGTATATGATATAATTGAAATACGTTTTAAGGGGATGAAGACACTGGACTATTTCGACAATCGCTTGAACAAGGAACGGTTTAGTACTGAACAAGGCATTGCATTCACATTTGAATACGAGGTGGATCACGTTAATCTTTTTTCTCCGAAGTGCATTGAAGTTCTTGGTTATGAATGAAAGAAAACCCATGTCGTTAAAAGGAAGGGTTGCCAGATGTCTTCGTACGAAATTTGTGGGAAAAGAAAGCAAAGGCGATGGGGGGATTTTGGCGATGGTGAGTTCAAACGTATGCTCTGTGCGGATGTTGAAACCTTAGAGTATCCTATGACTTTAATTACTCATAATTTTTCCCTTTAATTCAAACATATTCCATATTTTATATGTATTACATTTATGATACAATAATAATTAGTTTTAGATTTGAATATAATAATAATTTTTATTACTTTAAGATATATTCATAGAAATTTTGCTTACGATATTTTTTTTGTAAACATGCACATTAAGTGCAAGAACATCAGAGGTATTTGATCATTTTTTGAAATTTCATAGTGCCGAACACCTTGTTAATTCTTGTAGATTTTTAGAAATATAAATTTCTTATTTCTTATTTTAGTTATTAAACAAAACTCTTGCATACATTATGCTATAAAAGGGGAAAATCGTTAACATGACGTTTTTCTACTTTTCACAATATCCTACAAGTAAATATTACATCCAATTTGAGTAACCATTTACTCATCTTCAGTGTATGCATGATAAAAATGAACTATCATCTAAAGATGATCTTAAGTGCTGGTCTTAGAGCTTTGAGTCTCGTTTTCGACTCTCTATTGCATCTGATGGGAACTTATCCTTCATATCACATATAAGAAACATCGATGGAAAGCCGATCATATTCTCATTCGGTTACCCAACCTATTTTTCTGTATCTGATATAAGTGAAATTCTTGTTGAGGGGATTAAGACACTCGACTTTTTTGACAATCTCTTAAAGGAGGAACACTTAAGTACTAAGCAAGGCAGTGCATTAACATTTGAATCCGAGGTGGATTACGTTAATCTTAGTTCTCTGAAGTGCATTGCAGTTCTTGATCATGAAAGAAAGCAAACACATGTCATTATAAGGAAGGGCTGCTAAATATTGATGTGCGGAGTCTGTGGGAAAAGAAAGCCAAGGCAATGCGGGATTTTGGCGATGGTGAGTTTAAACCATTGCTCTGTCTAGATGCTAAAATCCTAGAGAATTAGATGACTTTGAATCAGGGTAAGGAGTGGACCGGTTTTAGGGAGCTCGCGAATATGCCTTTGACCTTATGCAATGATGTTCTTGAACCCATGCTTAGGCTGTTGGAAGAGAATGTGGGGTGTTGTACCACGATCTTTGGCTTGCTGGAAAATTGAGTTGTAGTTTGAATAATTTTATAAAGTTCAAGTTGTAGTTGTAGTTGAGCTTTGGTTGAGCATTGATGTATTTATGTCTACCTAGGAATAATACTGGGATTTGCTATTTCTCTCACATTTTGAGAAGAGATGAAAGACGCTTTCATCTAGCTAAGTAAACTAAGCATATTACATTTTTTTTAAAAGCATACAAATGACTATTCATATTTTTTTGGTATAATTCAAACATATTCCATTTTTATATGCGTTATATGTATGATATAATAATTAGATTTTTTTATTTGAATATAACAAGATTTTTTATTACTTTAAGATATATTCATGGAACTCTTGCTTACAATAATTTTGTACTAAACATGCACAGTAAGTGCAAGAACATCAGAGGTTTGTGATCATTTTTGGAATTTCATAATGCTAAACACCTTGTTAATTCATGTTTAATTTTAGAAATATAAATCTATTATTTTGAAAATTTATTTATCAAACGAAGCCTTTGCACGCATGATGCACTAAAAATCGTTAACATGACATTTTTCTACTTTTCACAATATCCTAAAAGTTAATATTTTGTTCAATTTGAATAAATATTTACTCATCTTCAAAGTATGCATGATAAAAATGAACTATCATCTGAAAATGATATTAAGTGCTGGCCTCACAGTTTTGAGTTCTGTCTTCGGGTCTCTCTTGCATATGATGGGAACTTATCATTGCTGTCACGTATAAGAAACATCAACGGAAAGACGATCACCTTCTCATTCAGCTACCCAACGTATTTTTCTATATCTGATATAAGTGAAATACCTGTTGAGAGGAACACGATACTGGAATTTTTCGACAATCTCCTGAAGGAGGAATGCTTCAGTACTGAGCAAGGCCATGCATTAACATTTGAATTCACGGTGGATTGCGTTAATCTTAGTTCTCCGAAGTGCAGTGCAGTTCTTAACGATGAAAGAAAGCGAACACATGTCATTAAGAAGGATGGGATGCTAAATATCATCGTGCGGGACCCATGGGAAAAGAAAGAAAAGACGATGCAGAATTTTGGAGATGGTGAGTTTAAACGTATGTTCTGTGTGGATTCTAAAATCTTAGAGTACCCGATGACTTTGAAGTCTGGTAAAGAATGGATCGGTTTTGTGGAGCTTGCGATTGTGCCTTCGACATTTTGCAATGACGTTCATGGACCATGCGTGGGCTGTAGGAAGAGAATGTGGAGTGTTGTTCCATGAATAACATCAATGGAAAGCTGATCACCCTTGGTTTGCTGGGAAATTGAGTTGTAGTTGAGCCTTGGTTGAGCATTGATGTATTTATGTCTGCCTAGGAATAATATTTGGATTTGCTATTTTTTCTCGTATTGTTAGAAGAGATGAAAATGGCTTTCATCTTGCAAGCAAACTAAGCATATTATATTTTTTAAAAACATAAAATGATTATTCATATTTTTTGGTATAATTCATACATAATCCATGTTTATATGTATTAAATGTATGATATAATAATTAGATTTTTTATTTGAATGTAATAATAATTTTTATTACTTTAAGATATATTCATAGAACTCTTGCTTATGACAATTTTGTGCTAAACATGCACAGTAAGTGCAAGAACATCAGAGGTATTTGATTATTTTTGAAATTTCATAGTGCCAAACAACTTGTTAATTCACGTTGAATTTTAGAAATATAAAATTATTATTTTTACATTTTAGTTATCAAACGAAGACCTTGCACGCATTATGCACTAAGAGGGGAAAATTCGTTAACATGACATTTTTCTACTTTTGACAATATCCTACAAGTAAATATTGGGTTCAATTTGAGTATCTTTTAACTCATCTTCAGTGTATGCATGATAAAAATGAACTATCATCTGAAGATGATCAAAGTGCTGGCCTTACAACTTTGAGTTCCGTCTTCGGGCCTCTCTTGCATATGATGGAACTTATCCTTGATATCACGTATGAGAAACATAAATGAAAGCCGATCACCTTCTCATACCAAATGTATTTTTGTGTGTGTGATATGATTGAAATACATGTTGAGGGGATCAATACACTGGACTATTTCAACAATCTCTTGAAGGAGGAATACTAGAGTACTGAGCAAGGCGATGTATTAACATTTGAATCTGAGGTGGATCACATTAGCCTTAGTTCTCCCAAGTGCATTGCAGTTCTTGATCATTAAAGAAAGTGAATGCATGTTAGTAAGAAGGAAGGGATGCTAAATATCGTCATGTGGAGTTCGTGGGAAAAGAACGCCAAAGAGATGCTGGATTTTGGCGATGGTGAGTTCAAACGTATACTAAGTGTGGATGCTAAAATCTTAGAGAACCCGACGACTTTGAAGCCGGGTAAGGAATGGACCAGTTTTATGGAACTCAAAATTGTGCCTTCGACCTTTTGCAATGACGTTCTTGAACCATGCTTAGGCTGTAGGAAAAGAATGCGGAGTGTTGTTCCATGAACCTTTGGTTTGCTGGGAAATTGAATTGTAGTTTGAATAATATTTGTAAAGTGTAAGTTGTAGTTGTAATTGAGCTTTGGTTCAACATTGATGTATTTATGTCTGCCTAGGAATAATACTTGGATTTGCTATTTTCTCTTGTATTGTCAGAAGAGATGAAACGGGCTTTTATCTTGCAAGTAAACTAAGCATATTATATTTTAAAAAGCATAAAAATGATTATTCATAAATTTTTAGGTGCAATTAAAACATATTCTATTTTCATATGTATTATATAATAATTAGATTTTTTTTTATTTGAATACAATAGTAATTTTATTACTTTAAGATATATTCATAGAACTCTTTCTTGTGATAATTTTGTGCTAAACATGCACAGTAAATGCAAGAACATCAGAGGTATTTGATCATTTTTGGAATTTCATAGTGCCAAACACCTTTTAAATTCATGTTGAATTTTAGAAATATAAATTTATTATTCTGAAATTTTAGTTATCAAACGAAACCCTTGCACACATTATGCACTAAAAGGAAAAAAATCGTCAGCTTGAAAATTTTCTACTTTTCACAATATCCTACAAGTTAATATTGGGTTAAATTTGAGTAACTATTAACTCATCTTTAGTGTATGCATGATAAAAATGAACTATCATCTGAAGATGATCTTCAGTGCTGGCCTCACAGCTTTGGATTCCATCTTCAGGTCTCTCTTGCATCTGATGAGAACTTATCCTTGATATCACATATAAGAAACATAAATAGAAATCCGATCATTCCAATAAAAAACTAAATATTTTTTTATTAGAGATGATGATGTGGCGCAAAAAAGTGATTCTCAAATATCATTCCATAGTTGGTAGTTGATTCTTACTTCATTTTTATCAAGTTTGATGATGTGACTCTTAAGAAGTGCTCGTAAATTATACTACCATTGTGGATGCCCAAATTTGTTAATTCAATAGTACACTTCCACAAATTTGCGTTCTAACCGCGAGCTTTCCTTAATCCCACGCCAAGGATTTGGCCCAAACGAATAGCTCCAATCTGGTTGCCAGGAACCAGTTCGCCAAAATCTTCGAAATATTAGGTCACAAATGGGAAAAAGACAATTTTGTCCTATTCTTTTTTGAAATATATTTTGGTCGATCTGCAACTCTGCCATATTAGGCAAATCACAAGTTGGAAACACAATTTTATTCGTAAAATTTTTATGCAGATAACACGTGAGCTGATAGAACTCAACTTTGATAAATTGACAAAACAAAAGTGCCATGGTTATTTTGATAGTTGAGTGATAAAAAATAGTCGAAAGTGAACGGAAAAATAATAATAACTTAGTAGTTACAAAAAAACGTTTACTTTTTAAATATCCTCTCCCTTGGATAAATCGGTCATTGTATTTGTAATATAACAATTATTGCAAAACCTTACAATATCCTCTCCAAACTCACGGAGGCTAGGGTGGGGGTTTGGTAAACGGAATCACTTGATTGAATGTAAATAGGGCAAAACTTTTATGAAGTGGTCATATATAGTCTTCATTGGCAATCCAAGTTGCCTTTTGATCTAAATCAACATTCACTAATATATTTGTAAGGGGCAAGACCCGAATCATATTTATTTGATTTCAGTTTAAAAAGGCATGGGCAATAAATAAATATATATATATATAGTTATAGTTATAGTTATATACCATTCACTTTTTTTTTATTGCAATATGATTATGCACGATGCGCTAATTGTCACCAAGTTTATTTCGATGTTCCACCGTTATTTTTTATTGATAGTAAATAGTTGTACTCAATTCCCTCCACTATACAATCTAAATTACAAGTACCGAAAAATAGACTCAGTTTAATGGTTAACTTCTATTCAATGCAAGTATAAAAAATAATAATAAAGTCTTAAATGAAATTAAAATTATAATAGAGAGTGTCACACTTAAAGAAGCAAAACAGTATGATTGAGTTGTCAGCATAATGCACCCATCTTTTGTTTTGCTGGAGGGATCCCATGCTAGTCTCGTAGTTATGGCAATTGACCTGTGGATGCGAGAATGAGATAGAATCCAATTTTCCTTCAAGTCGCACAACTATTGAAGGAATCCACAGTTGATAGGATAAAGATTAATTGTGTTGGTAATGACTAACATGGCTTGTCATAGAGTGTGAAAAAATGTATCATTTCAGAATTTATTACAATTATGATGTGGTGGAGTGTATGGCCTAATTTGTCTTAGTTGAAAGGATAATGGTGATATCATAAACGATACATTGAATGTAGTGG
Organism: Rubia peregrina; assembly: GCA_032355705.1. Classification (NCBI taxonomy): domain Eukaryota; kingdom Viridiplantae; phylum Streptophyta; class Magnoliopsida; order Gentianales; family Rubiaceae; genus Rubia; species Rubia peregrina. The sequence goes on from JAULKK010318458.1 coordinate 10,480, forward strand.
TGCAACATGTTTACTATGTGGAAAGATATATCGTGCGGAAAGATGCATCATTTCAGAATTTATAATTCTGATAGTGCGTATGAATTGTTGCATTGTTTGAGGACAAGTATTTCCTATATATACATGTATATGTGCATGGCAAATTCACGGACACAACAAACATAAACACAAAACACAGGTGAAATCCATAAAATTTCTCAGACATACGTAACACCCAAAAATATAGGTAATCAAAAGCATTCTCCTGATTCAAGCCTAGAACATGAGGTTTTCTCGATTGTTTTATTCTCGCGGGGAATTCGTGTAACCCAAGACCGTAATAGGGCTGAATTACTGTTTAAGGAAAGCGTACTTAACGCAACTCACATCGATATCCAAGAATTTTTTTACCACAATCATCCAAGATTTAATATAGCGTTCCATTGGACTGAGAATTACAGCAAGTTACTCCAACAACATTTTCATTCATCAAAATCTCTATGTTAGAGAAACGAGATAGTGTGTAAGAGTAGATCCAACTTGTTTTCTAAAATGTTCTTCAGGATAGAGAATGAAAACTCATAAATCTTTTTAGTTTATGCTGAAACTCCGATAGATTTTTTATTTTATAGAAAATGAAATTTTATTTTGTATATTAATTTTGTAGTGTATGAAATTTTCATTCTTCAAAGAAGGAAATTATGTGTAAACTAAAGGTGATTGATAATGTTAGAAATGAATTTTCAAAATTTTCCAAATATTTCTTCAGGATAGAGAAAATGAAAAAGTGGGTTTCCTAACAGCGGCATGACCATAAATTTATGAACAGTCCACTTATTTTTTACCTTATGCACTGCATTTGTTAAATTACATACTAAAATTAGAAATTTAAAAATAATTTTTTTACATTACATATTTTTATTTATATTTTCACTTTCAAATACACATTCTTACTTGTTTAACATTTAAAATAAAAAAAATAAATTTTATAAAAAAATTACAATATTTAAGGTAAAAAGTACAGTGAATTGTCAATAAATTTAAGGAAATTACGTCTT
>JAULKK010318468.1:0-11516 GCA_032355705.1 Rubia peregrina
TCTAAAAGCAAAATATATTACAAGTACAACATCATTTTGGGAATCATTATTTCCAAAAAAAAAATTAAAAATAAACTACCAATAAATTCAATTAAACACCAATAAACTTAGTTCAGCACTAACAAATTAAATTCAGCAAAAATAAATTAAATTCAGTACTAAAAAATAAATTCAGCAAAAATAAATTAAATTAACACTAAAAAAATAAATTCAGCATCAAATGAAGCCAACAAGACATGGCCTAAGATTTTTTTCTTTCAGACATGGGCGAAGTTTGTGCTTGTGGTGGTTACTTTTTCCTTTCTTTTAAAAACTAGAGTTTGTTGTGGTTTGCAATAATGGTGGGAAGTTCCATAGTATTTTCACTATTTTGTGAATATTTCGATTAATGAGCTCTATTAGGACTCGCATTTGCAGGTGTTGTATATATTTGCAAGATTGAATTGGGGTTTAGTTATAGTGACTTTTTTTTCCAAATAAAACATTTTTTGGGGTCCGTGTTTTAAGTATCTGATTTTTTTTAAATAACGTTTGTAGCTGATGTGGTTAATTACTTTTGAATAGTGATAATGCTCGTGTGAGTCCCGCACCTCCTTAATACCTGCAATAAGTCCCCTGATTTATTTCGGGGAAAGGCTCCAATGTCTAAATCAGTATATTTTTTTAATAAGTGTTTATCTATTGAGTTTTTAAACTTTCCTGCTATTGGCGTGTTCTCTCTTATTTATAGTCTTTCCAAGATATCTGGTCGTAGCCCAACTCTCTTGGCCTTGCTTTTGGATCATTCTTCCGCTATGTTCGCACCACGTCCAAATATGAAGCATCGGGATCTCTTTGTCAAGTAGTGCCCTCACTATATTTGTGACACGTCCAATTATGCATAATTATGGTCTATGTATTGGGTAGTGCATCCACTACACTCGTGGCCTTCTGCAATGGAGTGAATCGTCTCATTTAAGGTTGTGAGCAAAGAGATATACTTGTGTCGTTCGCCTCATTGTTTTTTCAATTCTTGATAGATGGTTTTGTATGTATGGGTTATATTTACACTATAATCCCCCTTCTCTAACCACAAAGTTATGCGGACGAAGTGTTACAAAACTATGGGACCGGTGTGCATAGCATGGCTCTCACGAGGTTTATATGCGAAGAGTGAGGAGTTGATATGTATGGTTCATTGTTCTTGAATTTTTGGTATAAGTGAAGTCATAGAGCTTTGTGGTTAGGTGTTGCATAATCGTTAGCTAGAATTTTGAAATCTGAATTTACACGTTACTAGTTATCTAGATGTTCTCAATAATAAATAATACTACACTTCGTTTGATATCCCTGTTGTGCTTCAACTTCCCGATAATATCGCGTGGTAGTTCTCATGGCTCGCATGTATCGGGACTTTCGCGCTATAAACAGTGGTTGATCTCGTAATCAATATCTAGTGCATGTTCCCTAGTTTATTGCTCGGTGGTTCCTATTTTATATTGACACACGCAGCTGTCTCTTTGATTTTTGCAAGGAGTTAACTTGGATTTCCATAAACTAGCTTTATGCTTCATCTTCCATGTATCTCTTATCAAAGCTCATGATCCAATGTTGTCCCCATTTACATTCTACTTATTTTCTTTCCGTTTGTAAGTTACTATGAGCCTAAAAAAAGTTATCATTTTAATGCGCCAATCCCTGGACTTAAGAAAATAACATGTAACTTCCTCTAAGTTAGTTCTGGTTCCTACCTTACCCACATGTACTACATTACTGAATGACATGGTTGTTGTTTATATTGATTCTTCATCATCGGATTTGCATCCTTAAATGACATATTTAGTAATGATGCCACTCACAGTGGTATCCCTATTAGGCCTAGAAATCGTTTCAATGATGATAGTCTTGCGGTTCACGACTGTGAAGAACGGGTTTCTGATGACCATTTTGATGAGGATTCTACCTCTGAGGGTATGGTTTCTGAAGACACGCCTGGGGGTAGCAATAGATATAGAAGTGTCTTGATTGAGTGTGATAGGAACAACAGAATTGTGCTAATTTTAAAACACTGAGACTACGTTCAATTTGGTGAGTGTTTTCATCACCCTAGCACAAATTGAATTAAAAATTTATTATTGCATGCTATTTTATGCCTGCTAATTTTAAATGTGTTATTAGAGAATTTTATATAAGGCATGAAATGTTAATCAATATTATGATCTCTTCATGTTTACTGTTTTGCTTTACAAGGAGTGTATTTTATCATACTGTGTTTGTTTGTTATGATACTATGTACTGATTATATGTGAATGGTCGACTTGTACTTTATCTTGTCGTGTCAAATTTGACTGCTTGCTACTTGATTGCTTTACTGTGTTTATCGGGGTCCCCGGCGCGATTGTAGTTCAGTCTAGTTCGGCAGGAAACGGTATAGACCATATCGTACGACTAGATCAGCTACTCCTGGCATTTCAAGTATGCTAGCATAACCATCTGGTACTGATACGAGCTCGTAACTGAACATATTGGGCGTGGTTGACGAATATGGATTCCTGGATCTGATAGCCTTTGAGCACTACTGAAAAGGTTATGCCTTGTATGTTAGTCAGAGTTGCCATATAGGCACTTGACTGCAACTTGGCATTAACCACCCGTATCCTTTTACTATGTGCTAGGATTTATGTGGTTATTTGCATTATGTAATCACTAAATTTAACTCGGTAAATATTGCCGATGGAACCTCACTAAGCAAGGAGCTTATCCCTAGTTTAAATAACCCTAACAGGTGTAGCGGAACAGTAAGAGTGAAGTACACGAGTGTCTTTACTTCTTTTGGGAAAGGATCTTGGGCGAACCTTAGAATCTTCTGGTTTAGGTTGTATTATAGTTATGTAAAATATTAATGTAAAACTGATCCTTACCGGATCCTTTAGAACTTTTGTCTGTACTTTAGTTAAAACTCTTGTTTAATGCTTATAATAAGACTTTCACTCTAATAGTAAGTTAGATTTTGGATTTTCTAAATTGCTTCCGCATAACTATATTTGCTCATTACTGTAATTGAGTAATCTGATCCGTTGGATTCTCGGTAGCACACCCAGTCTGACCCGATACTTGTGTTAAACAAGTTAGTCGTGGATATGGGGTGTTACAATTTTGGTTAGTTATGTACCTGTTATGTCACAGATTCATCCCAAGGGAATGGATACCATGGCGGGCTTTGAAACCATCTGCTGGCGAGTCATTAGTCATGTACAATTATTCAGAATATTTTCCAACTTTGTAAGATAAAGAATAGTGTTGATCGATTCACCTTTTATCCTGCTATTGCCAAAGGTCAGTTAGTTGATGGGTTTCCCAGCAATTGTGGTGTGTGGAAGAACCGTTATTTAATTAAGAATTCTCATCTCGATGGTGCCAAATTGCCAAGCTAAAATTATGTTGTTGCTCTAGAAAAGCAAAATGGATGAGGGGGAGGTTACCATTTCCCTTACAAGTAGTAGCAATCAGCAAGGTTACCATTTCCCTTGTTACCTACTCTGTGAATTTATGCTGGCTAAGAGGACGGTGAGGTGGATACCCAAAACCCAACGAGTATCAATTATTGTGCTTGATTTTTTATTTATGCTTGTTATATAAATATATTGTTTATGCTATTAGAATCTGTCACTGTGTGCTTAGTGTTGATTTACTAATCTTTGCTTTTCCGTTGTAAATATGGGGATCACTAGTACTCTTTTTACCGCTCCAATCATTGAAGGTGATGGAATTGTGGTATGGATGCCAAAACTCCTCTAGGAATGAAGAATATGATGCCACCACTGATCTTATACATCGAAGGGCATCTTGGGGTCACGCTAAGCCTAACGGGAATGAGAAGACATGTGATAAGGAGGATGCTAACCTGGAGTTGATGAGGGAGAAGCAGCTTAAGTTCGCCCATCGGGTGGGTGCTGCCTAGAAAAGCAAGAAGTGGAAAAAGGATGATACGCAGGAAGCTGACACGAAGTTGTTGATGTCGAAGAAGAGCCAAACTCATTATGATGTTGTCCAAGGGGATTAGACTGCAGTGAGTGGTCGACTCATCATTGATGACTTCCTTTGATCGACTATCAAGCCATTCCCTTTATCTTTGTCTGCCACTAATATTAGTATTTCTCTATAACATATGTGCATTTATTGTTTTAATAGTATGTAACTGATGTATGCATGTCTATGAACAGGTTGGGGAGAGTATCTCTCATCTGTAGCATTGGTTGGTGAATTTTATTCATCGAGAAAGCCCTTTGCTTGGACAGATTGTGAAACTAAATGACTCCCTAGGAAGGTGCAGATTAAAATTGGCTGAGGAGCGTAGCCTGCTCCACGAGGAGAAAGAGGTGAACAAGTTTCTACATGCTAATCTACATTTCTAGAGGACTGAGGGTATTGCTCACCCATATTATCCTTGAGTCTTGACGAATCAGGTCATCAAGACATGTGGCTTCTACAAATTTTTCAAGGAGGCGCCAACCACTTTTTGTGGTGCAGAGTGATGTAAGGCCTTAATGAATATTTGTCGTAAGAATCCCACATTAAAGGTAGTTGAATTTCCCAGTGATGTTTCTATAAAGAAGGCACTCAAAGATGTAGTCGATAGCTTGTTCGGGAGTAAGGTTCGAGATAACGGTCATCCTTTCTTGCTGATCCAATACTTGGGAAATTTTAAGGCCCTAACCTCAATGATGGAGCTTCGCACCTGTGAAGAGGATTATAATTTTTCTCTCCGCGTCGAGGAGGAAATGAGGGAAAAGGTAGTGACTGGTACTTCAGGTGGGTCAACGAGTTTTAGTAATGCAGGCACCTTGCTTGTTGGTTTAAGGGTAGGGGCTAAAAATCTGTTAGCTGGGGAGTGTCAGCGGAGCGAATGCCTTGAGTAGTTAGGTATCTTGAACTAACTAAGGATAGTTATAAGTGTTTCTTTTTGTTTTCTTTTGAAAAACCTGTGGCTGCTAAATACAATTGTCCGTGAGTTATATGTAATGATGTTATTATTGTTTGTTAATTTCTATGCTAAGAATATATTTCTTGTGTTTATGATTTCGTAATGATGCATCTGTTGTAAACCATGAGTGGATATACATGTGATACCTAGTATTCTTTCGTCACCTGCATCGATTGGTAGGTTGGGTGACTAGTTAAGGTTTTCCCAATGTTCATGAGTATCCTTTCCATATTCCTTCACACTCGACTATGACCCAATAGAGGATATGAATTTCCATCGTGCTCCAATTTACGAACTCGTGCAAAATCTGTCTAAGGATTTTGTAGATCTCGTGTGTGGGGTTAGAGAAGGTGTTGATACATTTCATAAGGTTGTACCTCATTGTCGCATCATAAAGTGGTCACCTGATTCTATGGAGAAGCGTACGTTGTCTATTGGTTATTTGGATAAGGATGAAGGCTCATATTTTTGCTTCGGTGATGATTCCAATGTTCCTATAACATAGGATTGATGGTATTTGATGGGGAGCTTCTAGATCGATGTATTTTCTAGGATCAGCCCTGCAAAACCAGACTCTTCGAACACTTGCAGAGGATGGCCCGGGGGGTGTTCCTCGGGAGCAAGCTCTGACGGTCACGTTAGGGTTATTGTCTTTAAATAATTGCTAGTTTAGAAATCACTTACCTTGCACTGGATTTTTGCATCTTTATTTATAGGCTTCTTATCGTGTGACCGTGTTGAGCGTGATGTGTTCCACTCTTCAAGATCTTGGTCTAGTAAAGGGTTGTGATCACCGATTCTTCTTATGCCTCAAGCAAGGTCCTATGCATGTTTGGCAAACCGCTTCGTTCATGTGAGGTGTTAGTTATAATATCGGGCTTCGCTTGACTAGACAGGTATATACCATAAGCCCTCCAACTAGAAAGTCGTGGCGAGCAGAGCAGGTTAACTTTTTAATCAAATTGAGTAAAGTGAATATATGAGTGAGGCTTTATTGATTTTTATTATGACAATTGGTTGGATGCAAAGTGAAAGATGGTTTTGTGGGTGAAGAAGTGTGGAACTGTGTGCCTAGTTGTTGTATTCCTATAACTTCAGGCATTGGTCGCAAGTGGTCTGAAAGGTTAGGAAATTTTTTGAATCATAAAAATAGCAGTACAGGTGCTTACTACTAAAGTCTGTTTAATGGTCATTTTAGAATTTTTTATTAGTGGACAGTGGAAGGTCTACTAAGTCCCGTGTGTGGAGTGAAAGATAGGCTATCTCTTGTGTAGTCGTGTGTTTCAGAAATGTGGTGGGTGAAGGTAAAGATTGTGATAGTGTACTTACCTCTAATGACATAGTTGCCTTGATGAAGCATAACTCATTTCTGAATGACTGTGAAATAAGGATGCCTTGTGCTGGTGATATGGTGCAAGATCCCACATATGGATTTTTCAGTGTGTATGAAAATCATTTATTGCATGGCCAAACCTTGCCTGTCCCAGACTTCATTGTGGGCATGTTGGAGACTTATTGGGTTGCTCTTTACTAGTTGCATCCTCGTGGGTGCCCGTAATGATAGGTTTTAAGTAGGTGTTCCATAAGGCTAAGAAGAATTTTATGATGAAATTACGTTCTATGTTTTAACACCTTCAAAGGGTGAATGTTGCTAAGTCCTAGGGTATACCTCTACCTTGTAGTGTTGAGGGTTTACATTGTACAAGGGTTTCCTAATGAATGTGGTGTTTGGGTAGATAATTTCTTTTATGTAAAATGTGATGGTAATGACACTCTGCCTTCCTAGAATGACAAGGTGCATGTAGCAAGAGAGGCGAAGCAGAATAAGGAAACAAGTGTTATGAGGGAAATACGTCCTTCTTTGCTAAAGATAGGAAAGCCAAGGGAAAGATGAGGTTATTATTTTAAGATATATATATATACACTACTAATAGCGTGTGGTGGTTGTGTTATGATGTTATACTAAAAAAATCCTAATGTGAAGTTATATAGCATATCAGGAGTGGTGTTCGAAAATTGAAATGTGGGCGCAGTAAATGTAGGGATAATAGAGGTTATTCAAATCATGAACCTATCACGAGAGTTCAAGATTAATGTTTGTAAGTTTTCTAGTGTGGCTGGGTTGGCTTAGGAGGTATTATTCTATATTCTAATGTAAGATACGTCGATTGTTGGTTGTGCTAATATTGAATGTGATGTAGGTGGCATGTGCTATAATATTAGCAGCATAATGTGTTGTCAATTATGCAGATAAGATCAGTGATTTTAAAAAATATTGAAGCTGTTGGAAGTGGAATTGGAAAAGGGGATGAGGGTTTGTGAAGAAATGGTCATGAAATTGGCGAAAGTGATCACTCTTTCTATGCAGAAACACAATGAAAATGACATATTGTGTTATGAGGTTGAGAGGCTGAAAGAGGATGGTCCTTCTCACTCAAGTTATCATCGCATGTTGGTTAAAAAGTTAGTGAAGACTAGGGGGTTCTATGATTTTTTTGCGATATGTATGTTAGGATAGCCAAGATTGGGTGGTGTGAATCGTTATTCCGTATTCGGAAGCAGAACTGGATATCGTAAGTTTAGGGGATACAGTTATTCTATTGGAGGTGTTGGAAAGTGCAAAGTGTGTGGTGGATGAAGGTTGTTGAGGGTACGAGCGGGGGTGTCATATTTTTTGCTTGATCAAGGACTTAGCTAAGATTGAGTAGTCGCCATTATGGGGGAGCTACCACAATGCAAGGTGGATTTGTATTGGGTTGCAGATAGTTTTGAGTGGGTTAGTGGTGATATTGAAGTTTGTGTTGCGATTGAGACGACTCAAACTGAAAAGGAGTGCTACTGTGGTGGAGAAAGGGAAAAAAGTTATAGTCATTTGCTCTACAGTCGGTGATGATTCGCCTAGTGTTAATGTAGGTTAGATTGTAATTTTGTAGGATGTTTATGGACTAGATAAGATATAAAATAATAATCAATCATTTCATGATTTATACGTTTACGTATTTTTTGTGTGCTTTAGGTAGTTATATTTTGTTATGTTAATTATAAATTTTAAAATAAACAAATTTGAATATTTTTAAAATAATTATGTCGATGCTTGACTGTTATGAATAGCAAAATTAATAGTTTGAAGTTTTTTCCATTGTAGTCGTGTTTTTATTGTGATTGTTGTTGGTGGTTTCAGAATTATACAACATTCTTGATTTTAATTTGATATTTGTGTGTAATGAGTTTATATTGGATTCCGTTGAAATTTTTACATGTTTCAAATAGAATTGTTAAATTGTACATTAAATAAGTAGAAATATTAACTCAGATATATTAAATAGATTTGAGCTTTTAATATTTGAAGTTGGACAAAGGGTTGTATAGGGTGTGTTTTTACAAACTTTGATCATCTCACGAAAAATTCAAAGTTAAAATAAAGTTTTTACAGGTATTATAGGGTGTGTTTGACATGACTTATAAGTGTTTTACATATAAGTTAAGTATCTTTTAGTGTTTGGTAAACTACTAAAAAGTACTTATTATATAGAAGTCAAATTTGGAGAAAAAACATAATCTGGTATCCCCTAACTATGCTTATAATCACAGCTCCACCAAATATGGATAGCAGTGGGTAGGGTTTTGGTGGAGGGCTGCCTATGGAGGTAATTTTGATGGGGATGGGGAGGGAATGTGTATGAAAATCATACCCGCTGTGGGTAGTGGGTCGGACGTGGATATTAGTTCATACCCGTCCCATCCCACTAAACTCATTATATACCCATTAATATTTATCTGTATTGCACATGTCTTACCTGTAATATTTTCATGTAAAAACATTTATTAAATTTTAATATAAAAGTTACTATAAAAAAGTGGATTTTCCCCCACCAATGGTGGTTTAATTTTTTTTTAAAAGAAGGGGATTTTAGCTAATTTTGGGGATATAAGTGGGATTAGTACAATGGGTAAGAAGTGGGTAGGGGATCTAAGTGGGTGATGGGGGTATGTATTTTGTATAATACGCAAAGGAGCTTGGGTGAATTTGTAAGTTGTACCCGCTATGGGTGATGGGGCGGGTATGAGCATGAAAATTTTAGGTGAGCATGGGTAATCTGCACCCGCTCCGCCCCATTGTCATCCCTACCACCAAACACACTGATAAAGGGGTGGGGTTCCAAATAAAATTTATAGAAAGTTTAGAATATAATGAGGGATCTGAGTTCAAATACCATATTTTGGAGGTATTAGGCACAAATAAATGGGGGAATAAATGGTTTCGTGTCACAAGAATCTCGCGGATCCAGAATCCAGGTCGGAGAAAATTTTTGGGTCGATTTTATTTTCGTGCAGTGCGCGCCTTTTTACTACTCCCACAGTCCCAAGTCAAATTTCATTGAATCTTTTCACAGTAGTAAGAAATATGTTAACTGCGTATAGTCACGACGTAAAAAAATTGATATTTAGAAACTATTTGTTACGACTAGATCTGGCAAAATATAACCGAACCCAAAAACCCAAAATTAAATAACTGAACCAAAATCAAACCGTCACCCGAATAGTTGGACCCGATCAATAACCCGAAACCAAAATAACCTCATCGAACCGAACCCAAACTAAAATTGTCTGATCCGATAGGACCCGTTCTCAAAAAGGACCCGCACCCGAACTGAACTAGAACCCGAACCCAAAAAGGACTCTCACCCGTACCGAACCTGAACCCAAACTCGAAAAAGACTCGTACCTGAAAGATACCTGATCATACCCGACTACTACCTGATTCGAAAGAAACCAAATCGATGTGAACCCGAATTTGAAGATATTCAAATTAATGTCAACCCAGAACGAACAAGACCCGAATATGATTGTATAGTGTGTATATAATTTTTACTGTATTAATTTTTACTTGATAATATTAAGTTGACAATAACATTACAATTATAAAGAATAAAATATATTATTATTTATTAATATGTTATTAAAGATTAAAATAACACATAAATTTAAATTGTGTAATAAATAGCATAATTTGATTAAATTATTTTAAGAGTATATTTTAATGTATGTGTTAAATGAAAGATTATTGTAAATTATTCATTTAAAATTCATTTGAAATTATTTTTATAAGCTGAAATTAATATTAATTAATTATTTTATTTATTACTACGATACTAACTTTTCGAATATTAACTTTTCGAATATTAAGTTTTTGTGCTAGAAAAATTACTGCAATATTAAGTTTTGAATATTACTACAAGTTAGACCTTGACATCTCGAAATGTAGATTTCAACAAACTGGTATGAACCAAAATAAACCTAATCAGAAGCACACTAAAAAGCCTATTTGAAACAAATCAACAATGCCATTATGCATAATATTATTGCTAATAATGCTCGGGTTCTAAACACTGGTCGGACTCAGACTCAGGTTAGTACTGAAGATAATAATGCCCTTCCACATTCTGCTGTGGTAGATGAGCATCTCCTTCCGCAGTCAACTTTTTCTATCATAAAATACGAGTTACGTGCAATGAACAAAATTTGGACTTATTTGCTATATAGGAATGAATCTATGGTGTTTATACTTCCTGCTTCTTGTATCTATTCATCCAGAAAGGGAGTTTATTACCGCTATCTGGCTGAGTTCAAATCTACTGAGGATCGTAAACAGGGAGCAGACAACTCCCTCAAACATGATCTATAGTATGGAATCTTTCTTACCCAGATTAAATGTAGCCTTACTCTTTAAACAAAAGCAAATTTTCATATTGAAAAATAAATTATCATCGAAATTTAGTGCAATGTTATGAAAAATTGCTACATTCTTCCAAAACCAAAAGTCTGACAAAAATGTGTTCCATTACACAATCACCTAAGCGGACAAAAAGAATCGATCCAAAAAGAATGTAAGTTTCCATGCTGATAAAAAAACCTTATTCGACCACATGTCCACAGTCAACAAGTCACCACTCTTGCAAAAGTAAGGTCCCAAATCCACCTGACATATTATCAAAGTGCAAATATTTTTTAAGTATAATTTAAATTTATATAAGTTAACTCGAGATTTTGAAAAGAAGGAAAAATTATAGATAAATGTACCACAATATTCCATCATATCCATTCCACGTGACATCCAATAAATTCCTCTTTTCCAATGCCTTCAAAGGTAACAAAAGAAAATTATTCAAGTATAAGAAGGAGATGAAACAAAACAAGAAAATTGACCAATAAAAAGCACTTACATTCATAGCCATGCAACCAACTGCGTGAAGTTATTAAAACTTCCACATTCTCGGGAATGAAAGAGCTCCTCCACTTGTTCAAAATTCTACCTCCAATGCTAAATGTTGATTCTGAAGTAACAGTTGTGAGAGGAACATCCAATATATCTCTAGTCATATCATAAAGCAAACCATATCTCTTTTCATGTTCTCTCCAAAAATCTAAAACATCCAATTCACCACTCCTGGGAACTCTAGATTCATCTAAATAAGCTTGCAACTTTGTCTTTTCATTAAAAGTATCCATCTCATCCACATCAAAATCCTACGAACAAAATAAAATTACAAAT
>JAULKK010318479.1:0-11516 GCA_032355705.1 Rubia peregrina
GGGGGATTATAGAATAGAAACATGATGAGAATATTACTCATAATCATTGTACAATTGCAATACTTTATTCCTTATATGATTATAATATCTTTTGTACTCACCTGTATATATCAATAAAAATAACCCCAACCAGTATGAATTTTACCTTCTATAAGCTCAAAGTTCATTTACATGTGCATGAATTGATGGATGACAACTGCATACCACACAAATCATTCTCCCCAGTATTGGCAGTGGTTAATCTAATGAAATGATTTAAATTTAACCTGTTTAAAAAGACAGTTTTAGAAATAAGAAAATTACATGTATAAAGTGTATATTCCCTAATAATAAATATAAAGTTTTAGGTCCACATTAGTCATTTAGAATCATCATATGACTTCTCCCTCTCTCCCTTCCCCTCTCAAAGGCTAACTTTCATTATGATATGGTATGAACTCCCAAAACTATATCGACAACTACTAGTGACACAATTACTATATAGTTGTTCCTATAAGAAAATCTTCGATTAGATTCGAGAATATGCTCCGATGCTTAAGTTAGTAATTTATAATTGTATGAGTTGATCTGTCTGCTGTTACTTACCTTGGATCGTTCATCATTCTTCTACCTATAAGGTATGTTTCCCTATATTCATGGTTGTTTGTGCCCACATAAAGCTTGTTTGTGAGTTCTACCTTGGCGGCTATAATGAGCCATGATCGCCGGGTCATGGTTATCAGATACCACGTGTTTTGCGGATTTTTGGTTTGATTGATACCGCAAGGCATCTCCCTTGGTTTGGTGCTGTGGGGACCTCGCTCGTTCATCTCACCATCTTACTTACCTTTTCTAGTGTGCCTAGACTTTGTGGTTTCTTGACCCAGTGTGATCACGACTTGCTTTATTTTCTTTTAATATGTTCTCCTTTTGATTTTATTATTTTGGCTGCATTGCTTAAGTGCCTTGGTAATCGTGACAATGTAAGGATTTTACTATACAAGAAAGTTAAGGCCTTGGGTATTTTGTAGTGGGAGATATCACTTCTGGACTTTAGGGTTGGTTTACTTCTTACTGTTAGCGATGATTGATCGTGCCTTATTTCCATGATCTAAGTATAGCCGCTTTCTTTCTAGGTAATTTTAGCTTTCCAATTTTCTGATGATATGTGAAGATTTAGATTTTGTGTCCAGGGAATGAGCCTCTCCAAAATTTTGATTTTTGGGCCATTAGTTACCGTTTCATAAAATAGGTTGGGTCCTCAGACTGAGAGTGATGTGTCTTGTGGCCTTTCTTCTCCCGTGACATCCTAATAATTTTCCTTGTTCTGGACCCTTGAATAGTAGTGAAAGTGACGAGCGTAAACATGTGCTTCACCAAACCATAGACTCCATCAAGAGAGCAAAGAAGAAACAATTATCTTTTATGTTCTAACGATGGGGTGATATTGCTAATGTACTCGCATGCCATGACCAGGATGTATTGTGCTGCTACACCTTAGTATAGTGACAGGTGATTACTCAGTTGTATGGGCCTATTGTAATGTTTTGTATGGTGTTGTCCAGGTTGTCAATGATTTATCCACTGTAGGGCTTCGACTGAAGAAACTTGGGCCCGATATCAGGAATTCTAGTGCCCTTAATATTGAGCTTAAGGGGGTGCGTGAGCATCTTCGTGCATTTGAAGATGAGGTGTTGCAACAACGAAGTGACATTGCTCGCTTGAACGCTGATGTCTTTAGGAGCCTTAGTTATGCTAAGACATTAGTTTACTAGGTTTTGAAGACTCAAGGTTTATGTGATTTTGCTGCTGATATCACAGGTGGTGCATGTGATCTTGGCATATTTATCAAGTATGAGCAGTTGAGAGTGTCTAATCCAGGATGTGTACGTTACCTCCCACTTATGTCAGATGTAAAGTGAGGTCTTGCCTGGCGTTGTTGTGGGAGAGATTGATTGTATTGTGAAAATTGGATGACACTAAATACTCGTAGCCTCTGATTTACTATTTGGAGGGTTTCCTCAGTCCACTTAGCTTGGAGGAGTTTTTCCCTTATACAGTGGATATTCAGCACCACAACACAATTCACTCTTTATGGATGACGTTGGTGTAGAGAAAGAGGGGACAACGTCTTTGGATGGCCAAGTCCATGGATAATTTGTCTGAGTTTTTAGGTCTAGTGTTGTGGCTGCACTAAATTTTCTGAGAAGCTTGTAACATGCTGGTCACTATTCTTTAACGCCTCCCGGGCTTATATATATAATTGTTTGTTCTTAAAAGTTATTTGTATTGCATGGTTAGTGATGTACTGATTTGGGGAGTTTATTTCAATCTGTCGTCGTAGGGTGGCCTTTAACTAAGCCAAAGAATTCTAAAGATGGATCTAGTGTCCTTGGCTATGAGGTCCCTACTGTCTTCTGGTCCGAGGTAGATGGATTTCCACCTCATGGGGATGGTGACTTAGTGACAATTATACAATGTTACTTCGATGACCTCAAGGATTTGCCGGAGTTTATGAGCTCGTTTTACTTATTGCCTCATAAGGAAGAGTGGATGTTCAAGATTGGGGGATTAGTAGAGGATGCACTAATCTGGTGTTTAGATCTTGCATCTGCCTGGGATAAGAGGGAAGATGCATACAAAGTATGTACCAATAAGTTAAAGGATAATTATTAAGAGTTGAGCGTTATGTGTATCTACCAGCGGGACGAGCTTGTGTGAATCCTTCAGCATAAGGGGGAATGTAAAAGAGTCTTGAAGTCCACCGTTGATGATTTTCATTGTAAGGAAAGGATCTGGGACAAGACACTGGCCCACATGGAAAAGGACTATGAGAAGATGGACTTTGTGAAGAGGGAGTTCTTGTCTGCTTAGGCTTCTGCTCTAGAGTAGCAGTCTAAGTATGAATCTCAGGTAGCATTGACCGTGCATTTGGAAGAGGCCAACAAGCGGCTCGTTGATGAGAATCAGAGCTTCATTGTGGTCAACTGTGAGATTACTCATGGTGCTGATGTCCCCCGTTCATCATTAGGTATGTGGGGTTTACAGGAGGAATCGATTATGGCTAGTTTGGTTATGGTTATGATTTTCAGGGATATACATTCAGAGATACGGGTACGTATTACGAAGCTTGAAGATGATAATACCACTTTGTACCAATCCATGAATCAATATCACAAAACTATGGGACAATTTTTAGCTTGATCGTGAGGAGTATGGGTAAGATGAGGATTGGAAAGCATATTATGAACCTTAACTGGCTTGGATGCAGAAGTTGGGACAAAAATCCCATCCCACTTATATGCATATTGAAAGTTTGCTTACTAGCATCTTAGAAGCATAAACGTAGGGTTTTTGCTTGTAGGAATAGAAAAATTGTACCTTTGGTCCCGAAGTAGGGTTTTAGCTTTTGGGGTCCTTGGTCAACAATGATATCGAGACCTATGTACAATACGTCCATGTAGGAACCCTAGGTTTACATGTGGTATTTACTAAGGTTGGATGTGTGCCATATATTTAAAATAAATGTTTTGTCCATTGGGATCAGAGAGTAACTGTTGGCTGTCTTCATGATTTTGTATGAGCCTTCCCATACTAGGCATAGCTTCCCAGTATTTTCAACTAGGCTGACTTTGTTCTTTCTTAGGATTATGTTTTATACCTTAAACATAGTTGTGCGAACTCTGTCATTGTATGACTTTGCAATCTTCTGATTTTACTTTTCTTCTCCGATGGTTGCGATCCGTCAATGCTCATCGAGAATATCCAAGTTTGCTCTCGTGTCTTATTGATTCTCTTCATTGAATTAGCGAATGGTTCTTGGGATAGGGACCCATACCTCTGCCGAGATGACCGCTTCATGGCCGCATGCTAGGTCGAAGGTAGTTTTTGAAGTTGGGTTTCTTGGTGTGGTTCGGTATGCCTAGAGTACGGTTGGTAGTTCTTCCATCCATTATGTTTGCTTTCCTTCCGATCATATTTTTATTCCTTAGACCATGGTCATATTTGTGACCTCGACCTATCCATTAGCTTGGGGGTGCGCTAGTGAGGTAAAATTCTTGTTTATGTTCCGTTGTCTGAGATAATGGTCCTTGGTATGCCAAAGTGACACACTATGTTCTGCCAAGTGAATGAGATTGCTGCATTGGATGTGATCCCATTAAGGGGTTTGGATCTACTCATTTGGTAAAATAGTCAACTGTGATGATAAGGAATTTTGCTTAGCTTGAGCCAATTGGAAAAGGGCCCAAAATGTCTATTCCCCATTTATTGAATGACCATTCACTGTAAACTCCCGTCATCTAAATTTGGGGTTTTCTTTTGACTGTGGCATTCCGCTGGAAGCTGTTGCATCTCTGGAAAAATGTGCATATTACTGAAGGTGATCTGCCCATAGTATTTTAATCGTATTATTTTCTTGGTCAGGGTTCTTTCTCCTTGGTGTGATCCGTACTATCCCTGGTGCATGTCTATGACAATGAGTGCCGATTCACGGGGTCTTATGCACCTGAGTCAGGGTGTGAAGTAGCTCTCTTTGTACAAGATGTTGTGGGAATAGCTGTATAATGGTGCCTTGAGCTCAATTTTTTGTACTTTCATTCTATCCATAGGTAAGGCACCGTGTTAGAGGTATTGTATGATGGGTCCCATCCCGCCTTGATCATCTTCCTGCACTTGTGCCACAGGTGTGGATGTTGTGCTCCGGGTTAGTATTAGATCTACCAGGACATCTTTCTGTTTCTAGAGAGATGTGTATTCTGAGGTTGCCAACTTGCTTAATGTGTCTGCTTTTGTGTTCTGTGAGCAATGGATGTGCGTGATCTTGAAGTAATCGAACCAGCGGACGAGTTTCATTATTTTGTTTAAGTACTTGATCAATTACCGTTCCTTAATAATATAATCCCCAAGTACCTGCTAGATGATTTAGTCATTATGGACGTGAACACTTTGTATCCTTATTCTTAACACTAAGTCGAGGCCATTGATTAGTGCTTTATATTCTACTTCATTTTTTGTGAGCGAGAACTGGAAGCAGAGTCTATACTTATGTTCGTCTCTTTCTGGGCTTATTAGAAGGATTCATGCTCCACAGCCTTCCCTTGATGATGCACCGTTAACAAAGAGTGTCTAGGCACCCTGATTGACACTTGCAATTCCTTTAGGATTGGTCCCTTTGCTATTAATTTCCAGGTATGTGTTTAGTTCTTCCGCCACATCAGCCAGAAATTTTGCCAATGCCTGGCCTTTGATTGTAGTTCTGGGGCAGAATATGACTTTGTGTTCTCCTGGCTCAATGGCTATTTCTTTGGGTGGCTGGATGCCTTTAGGTTGAGAAGAATTTTCTTGATGGGATAGTTCGTGTACACCAAATCCTGACGGGCTTTGAAGTACGGTTGGAGTCTTCTAACTGAGTGGATAAGTGTGAGGATGAGTTTATCCATACCCAAGTTGTTTTTATGGCTCCTTGGATACTTCGACTGACGTAGTACATTTGAACTTAAATCTAGTCTCTATTCTTACTATATAGGAGCTAACAACGTGCGTCTAGACTACTAGATACAGGTAGAGGATTTCTCCAGGCTTGGGGGCTGATAGTAGTGGAAAATGTTGCAGCTCTGCTTTGCGTTCGTCATACGCTTTCCAAAAATCTACTATCCTTGAGAACTTTTATGCTTTCCACAAGACGTAAAAATGGTAGGTGTTTTTCTATGGCCTTAGGGATAAAGTGATTGAGCACGGCTAAGGAGCCGGTGAGTATTTGAACTTCTTTGACTAACGAGCGTGGGGTGGGGATGGAGCGGTAATGACTGTATTGCTTGTATCTTTTACGGGTTGTCCTCAATGCCTTTATATGATACTTTGAATCATAGGAATTTGTCTGCTTCTACTTCTATGGTACATTTTTAGGATTTAGCTTCATTCTGATGTACTAGAGTGTTATCAGCATTTCTTCCAGGTCTTTTGGGAATTCCTTGAGGGTTCTGCTTTTGATGACCACGCCGTGTACATAGATTTATAATTTTCCATTGAATTGGTGAGAGAATACCTTGTCAACTATCTGCTAACAGGTGGCTCATGCATTTATTAGTCCTAATGACATTTTATCATAATGGAATGCTCTGAAGCCGGTGATGAACTTTATTTTCTTCACGTCTTCTGGGCTCATTCGGATTTGATGGTTATTTTTGTACACATTAAGGAAGGCCATGACTTCTTACTCTAAGATAGCTTCAACCAGTTGGTCTATCTTAGGTAATGGGTAGTAGTCCCTCATGCAATAATTGTTGAGATTTGTGTAGTCGACACATATTCTCCATCCCGCGTCTGGTTAACTTAGCATGACAGGGTTAGCTAAATAGGTTGAGTATATGACTTCTTTGAGTATGCTCGCATGTACGATTGTTTTAACCTTGGTCTCTATGGCCTTATGTTTGTTATGTGTGAAGATTCTCTGCTTCTACCAGATCGGTTTGATAAATGGATCTATATTGAGACAGTATGTGGCAATGGATGGATCGATGCCTCCCGTGTCTTATACTGACTAGGTAAATGAGGTCTTGTATTTTTGTAGTGTTGATATCACCATTTCCTTGATATTTTCTGGCAGCCTCTTCCCTATCTTAACTTGTTTGGAGTTATCATATTCGTATAATTGCACTAACTATGTGCTTGCCTAGACTAACCCCCCTAGTAGAAATCGTTGCTGGTTCTCCTTGACTAATTGAGAGCACCATTTGTCATGGTTGCACAGTGTAGTGGGCTTTATCACAACAGGCGTGCACTATCTCCCTACCTATTGGTTTCCTCTGATCGTTGCTATACATACTGTTTTAGGAAATTTCATAACAAGTTAGTAAGGGGACTAGATGGATCTAGCAATGTTCTATGATCGCATTGAATGACTTGGGGCACCCATCACCACGAATTTGCAGAAGACTTTACCCTCTTTGTCGTCTTGGTTGATGGAGGAAGGGAGTTGTATGTTTCTAAAGGGCCATTCAGCCTTTCCCGTGAATCCGAATATGGATGAAGTTACCTTCTTAAGGTTTGTTCTCTTAAATCTGAGTTTGTCAAAGCAGTCAACAAACAATATTTGTACTGGGCTTCCATCATCTATAAATATTTGGTGTACTATAGGGTTTGCGATTTTTGCTTTTATGACTAAGGGTCATTGTGTGGTGATGCGTTTGAATCACGTCCTCCAATGTGATCACCTCATCTGCCAGCGTTCCTTTCCCTATAATATTCTGTGGTGGTAAGTACCTTGCTTACGCCTTCCATGCATTGTTGGATATGGTTTCTTTGGATCCATGAATGGAAAATATCACTCTCCATGAGATGTTATCTATACAGTATACTTTTCCCATGCTCAACCGCTACCGTCATTTTCTGTTTCGGCTTGGTCTAATTTTAGGTTGTGGGTAGGATGTCAATGGAGCTGGGCGGGTATAAATTATGGTACTTCAATACCCATGGCAACCTAAAATTTTCACACCCATACCCGCCCCATTACCCATGGTGGGTACAACTTTAAATTCCATCCCCGCCCCATCGGATATTATACAAAATTCACACCTGTCCCATAACCCCCTTGGGTCTACCTACCCACTTCATACCCATTGCACTCATCCTACTTATAGCTCCAAAATAGATTAAATACATTTTTATAGTAACTTTGATATTAAAATTAGTCAATGTTTTTACATGAAAATATTATATGTAAGATATGCTCAATATGGATAAATAATAATTTATTTTATATTTAATTAGTGGGTATATAACAAGTTTTTGGGATGGGGCGGAGATGGGCGGGTGGGAAATTATATCCATGCCCGACCCACTACCCATGATGGGTATGATTTTCATACCTATACCCGCCTCACCCCCACTAAAAATACCTCCATATCTTCACCATTGGGGCGGATGCAGGGTAGACCTCCACTGAAACCTGCCCCACTGCCATCCCTAGTTGTGGACATGTTCCTCTCAGTCTTGTATGCCGGATCTTCAAGCCTAGTTATATTCCTTCTTGTATTAGGTGAGTTTCCCTTGGCACATTAGGTCCTCAGTTTGTCTCCTAAGATCTTTGCAGATATTTGTGTTATGACCGTGATCTCTGTGGAAATTGCAGTATTAATCTTTGGACCTTTTTTCCTGGGGCTCTCATAGGCCTAGGATCTTTGAACAACTCTTTGTGGTTTTGCCAAATTTCTCGCCTTGATTTGGTCAGGGGGTCTTAAGGAAGGGTGGGTTGTCTGTGGAGGCTTCTTTTCTTCTTGTGAGTGGGAAGCCTTTCCCTTCTTTTATTGCTTCCCTTCCCTAAGGGTTTTCCCCAGATCTCATTTCTCCTCGCTCAATTTTGAGCTTTTTGTTTTTTGCTTCTTGCATGCGAATGAATTTTTCCATAGCTTTCTGGAGATCTCTCGAGTTGTGCGGCATGTTTGCTGTGAGTTTCTTGTAAAATTATCCTGATCTCATGCCATTCATAAATTCTCTTAGCGAACATCTGGTGTGTGAGGTCTCTTACTTCTAGGTTCTCAGTCACAAAGCAACCACGGTATTCTACAATGCTCTCTCCGTTTTGTTGCACAATATTCATGAGGTCCGCAAATGTCTTTGTGAATTTCTATTTCTGGTATAACCTCCCTTTAAATTTGCCCACCAATTGAGCCCAACCCCATATGCTTAGTCCAGGTAGGCTATCATACCCGATTATCGTGATTCTTGCGAGAATGATAGGAAAGAACTTTCATACCAGCTAGATGGGTATGTCGCAGAACCTCATACTAATCCTGTAAGAATGCAAGAACTCCTTTGGGTTCGTCGTTCCATTGTACACTTTGAGTTTAGTTGAAAACTTGAACCCTTTTGGCGTCAAGAAGTTATTCTTCTACCATCAAAGAGTGCTCAGTTTCATCTTCATCGTCATAACCTTTTATTTCCTTTTGATTATCCTCAATCCATCCTCCACTCTTCCTGTTGCATGAACCTATCAATCGGTTCTTTCTTGGCGTTGACAAATTACGTGTACATATGTTTTCAGTTTGCCTCCAAGAAGGTTGTGAAGACTTGTTTCCCCTTTTTGTCTTGCGGCATGACCATCTCCAGACTCTTGGGTCTTTTCTATCCAGACGGATAGTTGTTTCTGGGTGAGTGGCTCAACTAGAGGTAGTGGTAATGGTCTTGTAGTGTTTTTCTGATGGCTCTTGGTTCTTGTAACCATGGTTTGAGAAGAACAATGTTGACCTAATAGATTTAGTCCCCACGGACGACACTGGTGATGTGGTATGAACTCCCAGAACTATAGCGGCAGGTACTAGTGACGTAATTCTTGGATAGCTGTTCTTGTAAGAAACTCTCAGATTCGATCCAGAATTATGCTCCGATGCTCAAGTCAGTATTTTAAAGTTGTATGAATTGATCTATTTGTTGTTACTTAACTTGGTGCTTTCATCCTTGTTCTACATATAGGGTTTGTTTCCCTATATTCATTGTCATTCATGCCCACGTAAGGCACGTTCGCGAGTTCCGCCTTGGAGACTATAATAGGCCAAGATCTCCAGGTCGTGGTTATTGGAACTCGTGTGTTCCTCGAGCTGTTTGTTCGATTGGTACCACAAGGTGTCGCCCTTGATTCACTACTGCGGGACCTCGCTCGTTCATCTCGCCAACGTACTTACCTTTCATGTACCACATTAATAATTTTCTTGTTTCACATCTCTCTTAACAAGGGAGATGAAAGAAACTTGTTTTTATTGAATAATTATATAATTAATTTAAATTTTCTATTCCATTTCTACATAAGAGTGTTTTTTCCATTTTAGTTAGTGTGTAGATTCTTCCATTAATAAACTTGGTGTCTCTTCCACTTTGCGTAGGTGTGAAGTTCATCCAATATTTGTGATCAAGTTGGTTGTTTGTGGTTTGGATTCAGATTTGATTTGTGCTCTAGATATGAATCTGATCACGTGCTCATGTTCTGTATCAAGTGGTGCTAAAATGCAGTAGATACTTGTTTGACATAATGATATTGATATGTTAGACACTTCTCCCTGTCAATCAATTATAATTTCTGCGAATAGCAAATTAATACGTCGAGAGCGATATTGTAGGTTTTTTAATTAAAATTTTAATTTTTAATGCACACACGATCAATATAATTGACATGTGATTCAATTATTCCGCAATAACAATGTTAAGTTGGATGTTAATTTCACTTATTATAATCATTGTTGGGCGTTATTCCAACAATTTTACATATATATGATTTAAAAAATAAATAAACCATGTTACACTCTTATTAAATAATCAATGAATTCATCATATTACATTTAAAATACGACTATTTTACAAAGAGAAAGTTTCTTGTTAGGCCAGCTAATGGTTAGACAAATCATAAAAAAAACGTTCCAATAACTTTAAAGATCATATTATAATTAGTTATATTTTGAAATATATTTTAATTTTTGAAAATCATCCGATCAGTTAAATTAACTATAGAAAAATGTTAAGAATCATTACTCAAATGTTGAAGTACCACTAGAAACTACAAAGCTAGCTGGGAGTGTTATAGCTTGGTTTTCGTTTCATCTGTAATTTTACCTAGTGGATTGCTATATCACTCCCTGTATTTTACTGTATACGTCCTGTATTTGTATTATTGAATTAGTATTCTAAATTATTTTTAATTCAAAAATAAAAACAATAGATATTTCAATTACTTAATATTAATTGTAATTATGAAAAGGAAATTAAATTTTAAAAAGAAAATTAAAATCATAAACATAATACTTCTGGATAGTGGTGGTGGCGCTACCAGTGGTAGGGGTGGTTGCCGGTAGTGGTGTTTTCCAGTGGGCTGAGCCGGACGACGGCGGCGTTTCCCGGAGGCCGGTGGTCGGACGGTGTCAGCGAAGAAATTTTGCTAGATGTTTAATCCCACCGCCGCTGGGTGGTAACTTCACACGCCGGCGTCTGTCGACTCCCGCCATCATCGGTCCTTCTCGGACCGCCGTCTTTAGCTGTCCACAAACCCCCGCTTGTGATGCCCGCTCGCGCCTCCCTTTCGCATTGGAACGCCTCCCTCCGCTCGCATTTTCGGTCCCTGTTCTTCCCTCCCTCCCTCCCTCCGCTCGCAATCCACTTCTGTCTCCGCTCGCAGTCCGGGTCCACCTCCACTCGTAATTCAGGTTCGCCTTTCGCGGTTCTCCCAACTCCGCTCGCAATCTGGGGCCCGCCCCCCGCTCGCGCTGCCTGTTCGCATTCCGGTTTTGCATCGGGTGGGCATTCCGGTTCCGCCACGGTGGAAGAAAAATGAGGGGAGGGTTGGGTTATGGTTTTCGGCCTTTTGGCCCGTGGGGTTTTAGGGTTTTAAAAATTTTAAGTATTAGTTTAGGGTTTTTTAAGTTATAATAAAATTTTAAAAATGGTAGGGTAATTTTTTTTAAAAATGATTTGGCTAAGTCTTGGGAAAGACCGTCTTTCCATAGGCTTATGGAAATACGGGGTTTAATTGAAATAATAAAAGGTAAAAGGTC
>JAULKK010318500.1:0-11515 GCA_032355705.1 Rubia peregrina
AGCAATCTTCCAACAAAAAGATAACAAAAGAGATGTTAAATGCTTCGGAAAATACATGCATTTGACGTCTCATCATACTTCAAAAAGGTTATGTGCGTGAATCTTTAAGTCCTTTTGTTGTCTATGTCATTTTAGTTCCTAAGAAAGATAAAACTTGGCGTATGTGCATTGACTGTTGTATTAGTAACAAGATTACCATTAAATATCGCAATCCTATCCCTAGGTTAGATGATATGCTTGAAGATTTGCGTGGATTTGTGATATATACTAAGATTGATTTAACTCAGGGTTATCCTCAGATTCGCATAAACGAGGGGGATAAATGGAAAACTCCATTTGAGACTAAGTTCGGGTTGTATGAATGGATTTTTATGCCTTTCAGTTTAACTAATGCACCTAGTACTTTTTTGCGGTTGATGAATCATGTCTTGAGAAAATTTATTGGTCAATTTGTTGTAGTCTATTTTGATGATATATTGATCTATTCTAAGTCGACTAATGATCATATTGAGCATGTTAAAATGGTTCATGTTGCACTCATTGAGTCTTGTTTGTATGCAAACATCAAGAAGTGCACTTTTTCACTTCAGAGGTTGTGTGTCTCGGTTTTGTGGTCTCCAAGGATGGCAAAAAAGTTGACGAACACAAAATTGAGGCCATTAAAAGTTGGTCAAAACTTGCCAAACACAAATCATGTACATTCCTTTCATGGTTTATCTTTTTCATAGACAGTTTGTGCATGAATTTTCATTTCTTTCTACACCTCTAAATGAACTAGTTAAAAAGTATGTGAAATTAGTTTGGGGTGAAAGTCAATAGAATGCATGTAATAAATTGAAATTATGATTATGTAATGCTCATGTTCTTACTTTACCTGATTTTAATGGTACTTTTGAGGTTCATTGTGATCCTTCTTTTGTTGTTATTGGTGATATTTTTATGCAAGAGAATCGACCTATAACTTACTTCATAGAAAAGATAAAGGGCGGTGCTCTTAATTATCCTTTGTATGATAAAGAATTTTATGAAATTGTGAGTGATTTAGAGACTTGGCAGCATTATTTATTGCATAAAGAATTTGTCATTCATAGTGATCATAAGTCATAGAAATATTTGAAGAGTCATATGAAGTTGAATCAGCATCATGCTAAATGGTCTAGTTTTATTGAATATTTTCCTTATGTGTTGCGATACAAAAAGGGTAAAGAAAATTTTGTTGCTGATGCTTTGAGTTGTAGACATGTTTTACTTACACGATTGGAATGCATTATCTTAGGGTTTTCATTCGTTGAAGAATTATAAGCTACTGATCCCGATTTTTATCTATTTATGCTGCATGCAGAAATATTGCTTATGAGAAGTTTTTTTGGCATGATGGTTTCTTCTTTAGGGATAATATGTTATATGTTCCTCAGTGTTCTAAGCTTGAATTACTTGTTAGAGAAGCTCATCAGGTGGTTTAAGAGACATTTTTGGTGCACTTAAAACTTATAATTTGTTGTGAGAACACTTCTTTTGGTAAAAAATTGCACTATCTATTGATAGATATTTGTAGGAATTTTATTGATTGCTTGACGGTGAAGTTAAAAACTAAGCTTCATGGTTTTTACATGCCCTAACCTGTTCCTACACATCATTAGTTTGATATCTCCATGGATTTAGACCTTGGTTTTCCACGATCTCAATCAGGTAATGATTCTATCTTTGTGGTTGTTGATCTATCTTTGAAGATGACACACTTTATTCCTTGTAGGGAGATAGATGATGCAAAATATGTTGGAAAGAAGTAGTTCGACTCCATGGCATTCCTATATCCATTGTCTCTAATCACTATGTTAAAATTTTATCCTACTTTTGGAATACCTTGTGGCGCAAGTTAGGAACAAAGTTGCAATTTTCTACTGCTAGTCATCCTCAAACTGATAGATATATAGAGGTTACAAAACAAATAATAGGCACTCTCCTGCATGACCTAGTTCAAAAGAACTTGAAGAATTGGGAAGCGTGCATTCTGATAGCAGAGTTTGCTTATAATTGCACTGTTCATTCTACTACTTCTTTACCTCCATTTGAAACTGTTTATGGTTTTCTACCTAATACCATTTTGATTTAATTCCTTTGAATTTTAAATAGGTTAGGAACCTTGATGGAGAAAAAAAAGGCTGATTTTATAAAGAAATTACATGAGAAGGTGCACTTACGGATTGAATGGACAAATGCACAGAATGAAAATAAGGGCCGAAAGCTGATGAGGTTTGAACCAGATGACTAGGTCTGGGTACATCTGTGCAAGGAAAGATTTCCAAATGTTTGGAAATTTAAACTAAGTCCGCATGTTGATGGTCCTTTTAAAGTCTTCGAGCTTGTGAATGAAAATGCTTACAAGATTGCTTTTTCCAGAAGACTATGGTGTTAGTACTACTTTCAATGTTGCTGATTTATCTCCATTTACCTTTGAAGATGACTCAGTTTCTAGGGAGAAACTTTTTGACCATAGAGAGAATGATGGATATGACAAGACTACTGCCACCATTTATGAAGACATTCCACAACATGATCAAACATTTAAAGGTTGTGTTCGGGATCCTCTGAGTAACATGGTTGGTATTATGACTAGGGCAAGGACAAAACTTACTGGTTCTTCTTTAAATACTTTTATGGATCAACTTCATGATGAAGAATTAATGAAGAAATCAGCATCGACAAGTTCTTGTATTAATTGTTCAAGAGTGTCGAGGAAGTGAAGATATCATGAAAAACACTATACTTTTTTTGCCATGGGGTTTTTAATGAGGTATTATAATCGTTGTAAAATATTGTAAACCAATTTCTTTTTGAATTTTGGGATTTAATTTCTGCCATGTGGGATTTTGAAGAAGTTAATCTCGAAACTAGGTCCACTAGGGTTTAGAATATTCAATATTACTCTGATTAGGATTAGATTTGATAAGATTAGATAAGACAATATTTATTCAAGAACACTTCTTGATGAATTCGGGCATATAGACATTTATTTTAGGTATTCTAGTTGGATATGGTTTTAGCTTCTTAAAGCTAACATAAGTTGATTCAAATTCTGTTTCGGATTGGGGTTTCTGGCCGATTTTCAACCCTATAAATAGAGGGGTATGGCCAAACCAATCCTTACATTTTTATAAATCATATATTCATAATTTTGAGTTCATACTCTTTGCTTGCGAACATTTTTCATTGTTTCTTAATCTTGCGGGTTAATTAAATATCAATACCTTTGATTTGTGAGCTAATCCTGCAGGCTAGTTAGTGTCATAAATCTCTAGTTACTCATAATCTCGACGGGTAATTGTGATCAATTTGTGCCGCTATACTAGGGTTTGCGAAATCTTTCATTTAGTCAAAGATCTAAAATTCCACAATCCAAAGTCATCGCAAGGAGATTCATATCAAGTTATAGCTGCAAGATTACAAATTGGGAATAGTTGTGTGCATTGAGCTGTAGCATCGAAGATAGTTTAAAACCATATGAACAACATCAAACCAACATTGAAAACACAAAATAATATTGTTCTACTTAAGCCAACTGATAGTAATGTATGTGCTTGCACCTGATGAACCGAAACCTTACCGCACATGCAAGCACAAAATTCACATACCTAAGTTAATGTTTATACACTACTGGAGAGAAAGTACATAAGCACAGGTATGTCAGTGATACTGGTGCTACAAAACCAAGATACCGGTAATAATTCAACACCGGTACACAAAAAACCGATGCCTATGACTGAATTCAGCACCACTACACTGAATACTAGGGCCTTTGAAGAAAGAATGTTTGAAAGGTTAATGTTTTCCAACACTGGCTTTGGATAAATGACATTTACCGATGCTAACACCCTATGACCAGAATAGTAATTTTGGAGGGTGAAATTTTGGTGGAAAAATAGCTAGCACCGGTATGTTGAGGAATGACATCGGTAATAATACCGGGGCTATAGAAATTTTTTGAAAAATGAATTTATGGTATGAGTTACTCTTGAAAATGAGTTTATGGTATGTGTTACTCAAGAACATGTACTAGCACTTTCACCACAAAATTCATTTATTTAATATTTTTATATTTAGTCAAGAATAACAAAATTCCTATATTTTGGAGCAATGGATAATGGGGTAACAAATTTTTGGGCCAAAATGTAAATTTTCAAGAATCTGTTTAAGTAATCAATGCTGACTTTCGAGACCCTTTTATACACTCATACATGCCCAAATTGCAAATTCGCAATCGTATATTATTGAATTGCATTTCGGTTCAACCAATTTCGTGATTTGATGACTCCAACTTCCTAATTTCAGTTTGTAACTTCTAAATAATCAACCATAAGTTACTCTAAAACATGTACTGGCGTTTTTCAATATTTTTTCCAAAAAATAATTTATTTTATATTTCTATATTTTGGAAAGAATATATTTTGGAAAGAATAAAAAAATCATGTATTTTGGAGCAATGGTTAGTGGGGAAACACAATTTTTGGCCACTATGTAATTTTTAAAGAATTTATAGAAGTAATCAGCGTTGGTCTTCGAGACCCTTCCGTTCACCCAAAAATGCCTGAATTGCAAAGTTGAGATAATATATTATTGAATTACATTATGGTTCCGCCAATTTCGTGATTCGACGACCCCAACTTTCTTGGAGGTACCTATGTGCAAACAGTAAAAACTTTACTCGTAACTCCAAATTAAAATATACTCAAACGTGATGCTACCCTACACCCCCTCCCCGCCCTGCCCATTGTATTTTCCATGCCTGTAAGATAATATTTATAAAAAATCAAGCACAAAAACATATCAATGATCCTTTTCGATTTCACTTTGTAACTTCCAAGTAATCAAGCATAAGTTACTTTAGAACATGTACTAGTGCTTTTCAATATTTTACCAAACAAATTAGTTATCTTATATTTATATATTTAGGCAAGAATAAAAAAATCATGTATTTTGGATGGGGTAACACAATTTTAGGCCATCGTGTAATTTTCCAAAAATTACGTTACAAGCTCTTCCGTTCACCCATTGTAACCCAGTTTTCAATAATGTAATTGTCCATTATTTAATTGTGTTTTGATTTCTCCAATTTTGTGGTTTGGTTCCTCCAAATTTATTTCCATGGGCATAATTATAAGAATGAAAAAATTAACTTAGAGGGAAAAATATACTAGCACTGACATTATTTTTCAATCATACCGTTGCTACTATGTAGCGGGAAAAACAAAATTTTGAATTTTGTCAAATATTTTTGATGGATTTTTATGAGCACCGGTAGCACCATCATGGGTAGGGGTATTCAACTGGTCGGTTAATCTGTTTTGGTTTTGATTTCTATCAATTTTTAAAATTTTATAAGGAACCGAATAACCTACCGATTATGTTGTCGGTTTTACCGGTTTCGATTGATGTATCAGTTATTACCGGTTATCATATATACCATCATTTAAAATTTAAA
This sequence comes from Rubia peregrina, assembly GCA_032355705.1. NCBI lineage: Eukaryota > Viridiplantae > Streptophyta > Magnoliopsida > Gentianales > Rubiaceae > Rubia > Rubia peregrina. Next base: position 5,480 of record JAULKK010318500.1, read on the forward strand.
ATATAAATCCATATTAATATTTATTAGTAGTTAGAGCCGTAAAACTTCGAATACAAGGTAAAAGTTTTAGAAATTGGTTAATTGTGTTGCATAGGAGTTGAATAACTTTTTGAATTAACATTAAAATTGTATTACATTGATAATTATTAGTGTTGGGCACAATTATAAGCTACATCAACTTTTATTTGCATAATTATTTGCTTTGGGAATAATTATTATTAAAGATATATGGGCTAATATTATAGAATTTAAAGAATAGCTAATTTGGATTAGTAATTTAAAGTTTTCTTATCGAGTTTGTTATCAAAGTCCACAGTTTAATGAAATAATTTTTGGGGTTGAAATTAATTAATTATTATGCTATAAAATCTCTTACCTATTATCCGGTTAGACCGGTTACCAAATAATAAAACTGATAAAGAAACCGATTAACCGACATAAACGGATAACCATAATCAATATTAACCAATTAACCGGTGAATCAAATTAAATACCGATTTGGTTTTGACCGGTTCGGTTTTCCAATATTTTTTGAACACTCCTAATCATGGGCACCGGTCAGACTACCAGTATAGATGCTTAGAATATTTTGCTTCCATTTTCTTTCGGGAAGAAAAAAACCATTTTAAAAAGCATCATGCAACTGCGTTTGAAGTACCTAGCACCGGTATGATCACCATGGGCACCTGTGCTAGGTACTTATAATATTTTTCCTCTTGCGAAGAAAAAATAAATTGTGACGATCATTTAAAGCAGCGTCACGCAGCTGTGTTTTAAGTACCTAGCACTAGTACGATCACCATGGGCACCGGTTTTCATACTGGTGCTACAATGTTAAGAAAACCCCAACTAGGCCCAAGTTAGAGCATCGAAACCATAATCATAGAAAACCCTCCTCTCCTAATAACTCTCACTTCACCACCTTTCCCTATCTCCGTCTCCTCTCCGTCCTCTCCCTCCTCCTCCACTACCTCTTCCTCTCTGCCGCCGCCCATCCTTTGAAGGCTTCGACACAGGCGATGATGACCCCCTCATCGCCCTCCCCGTGGTGCACCAACCCTGATATTATCTGTTCGCTAGCACCACAAAAAATTATGGGTTCAACTAAAATCTACCATGCCTCAGCTCTCAGCGTCACCAATGCGTTCAACCGTGCCTTAGCCCTTGTGTCTAACCTCATCTTCACGGTTATGATTCGTTGATGTTATCTAGTGTTTATGGACATTAGGTTCTAGTTTTATGATAATTAATGTTGTTAATCTATGTTTAGTTTTAGTTTGTTTCATGAATTGAGGCTATTATGTATATTCAAATATATGTAATGAACTTCTGGGTTGTGGTTATGAATTTTCCATTTTTCTACATGAACTTCTGTTTTTTCTTTGTGTGCTTTGTTCGTCCCATCGTTCTTTATGAATTTCTGGGTTTCATATTCTGGCCAGTGAGCTTATTTTCACAAGCCGATTTTTTTATTGATCACCTATTTACTAACACTGGTATTTCAACGCATTGGCACCGCCGGTGCCTAAGTAATTCGATGCATACCGGTATGGAAATGATCAAGCATTAGTATTTTTCCTTACCGGTGCTCATATTTATAGCACCGATACATTATACCGGTGCTCAAAATTGTTAAAATTTTCACCGGATCACTTAGGCACCGGTATCTCAGGGGACAATTTTATCGATGCCTTAGTGGTATTTTACCGGTGCCTATGGGGAGGGGGGGTTTTCTAGTAGTGATAGTGATGTAAGTCTAACAATTTTTGGGAAAGATGGACAAGTATTTGATAGAAAGATAAAGTTTGTCCTTTTTGTGTAAGAACGAGTAGAAAATTAACCCAACAAAAACATAGTAACGCACAACATAGAAAGGGTTTTGGTTTCCAAAATAACAAGACAAATAATAAGAGACAAGATCATTTAAGAAGTTATCCCAGACATTAAGGCAAAGTGGTAAAAAAAATATGAGCAAGAATATTTTCATAAAACAGGATAATGTGAAGCAACACATTAAGATTATTGACCCACAATTTCGGGTTTTAGCTGATTAAGATGGATTTAATATCAATTTCGTAATTCAACCAACAATTAAATTTCCCTGATCTTAACATTTTGGACCTTGGTTATTTTTATATTCTATACAGGCTTTACAACAAGAACATGCATCATCAAATGTGATGGAGATGCCAAGACTCTCCTAACCATTTTATGAATTTCTGGGTTTCCTGTCTCTTCATCAAATTTGGTTTTAGTTAACACTCCTACCTGTTTTCATTGTAAAGTGAGAGGACACATTTGCAGTGATTGTCCTCATGCTCGAGTGTTAGTCGCCATTGAGGAAGGAGATGAAGGAGATAGAGAAGATGAATATGCTGATATGCCCACTTTATATGAAAGCCAGGAAGAACAGGTAGATGAAGAGATCATCATAACTGATCATGGTGTACAAGGTCCGGAAACACAAGGTAACTGTGTGACATTGAGAGTTTTGAACTCTCAAGTGGCCGTACAAAGGATTAATATTTTTCATACTTGTTGCCTTGTGATAGATAAGAATTATTTATCGATTACTGATGGAGGATTTTGTGTTAATACTGTTTCCAATCTTCTTGTTAAATCATTTTTCGTTTCCTGTTACTACTCATCCATCACCTTATAAACTTATGTGGTTAAATGGTAGTGGTGAGGTTAAGGAAAATAAACAATGCATGATAAAATTTAAGATCGGAAAATATCATGATTCTATCTTATGTGATGTCATATCTATAGAAACAAGTCATATTTTGTTAGGAAGGCCATGACCATTTGATCGTAAATCTATGCATGATGGTTACACTAACAAAATAACTGTGATTAAGGATAGAACTAGGTATACTTTGAATCTGTTGTCTCCAGTGGAAGTCATAGAGGCTTTGAGGCATTTGAAAATTGACAAAGAAAATCTTGCGACTGAGCTAGAAGGGGGCCGATCGAGGGCTTAGAAAATCAAGGCAAAAAGGTGATTAAAATAAGCCAAAACCCTGGAAATTTTAAAAAAATCTATGGGAAGGCTGAACCAGGTAAACTAAGTAAGATTTCTAATGATTCTAAAAAGTCGCAAAAGATTTTGTCTTCACATCTTAGTCCCTTGCCATCAAATTTTTAATGAAACGTGAATTGCCAAGTGAATCTAGAAAATCATTTTATGCATCTATTAGGGACGTGAATCATGACTTTTCTAATCATTTGCATGTTTTTATTTAACATTTTAAAGAGATTTATTTCGTCAATGAGGATATACCTGTGCATGTTCTTCCACGGTTTCTGAAATGTTACAGAAATTTGAGGATGTCTTTTCGGAAGCCTTACCCCAAGGTTTACCACCATTGCGAGGTGTTGAGCATCAGATTGACTTAATTCCAGGTTCGATTATACCTAATCGACCGGCTTACAAAGAAAACCCTGAGGAGACAAACAAACTACACCGACAAGTCGAGGAGTTACTTCAAAAAGGTTATATGCATGAATCTTTAAGTCCTTGTGTTCTGCCGGTCATGTTAGTTCCTAATAAAGATGAAACTTGGTGAATGTGTATAGATTGTCGTGTTATTAACAAGATAACCATAAAATATCACCATTCTATCCCTAGGTTAGATGACATGCTTGAAGATTTTCATGGATCTGTGATATATAGTAATATTGATTTGATTCAGGGTTATCATCATATTCACATTAATGAGGGAGGTGAATGAAAAACTGCATTTAAATCTAAGTTTGGGTTATATGAATGGGTTGTTATGCCTTTCGGATTAACTAATGCACCTAGTACTTTATGCGGTTGATGAATCATCTTGAGAAAGCTTATTGGTCGATTTGTTGTGGTTTATTTTGATGATATCTTGATCTAGTCTAAATCGACTGATAATCATATTGAGCATGTTAAAATGATTCTTGTTGCACTTCGTGAGTCTTGTTTGTTTGCGAACATCAAGAAGTGCACATTTGCGCTTCCGAGGTGGTGTTTCTAAGTTTTATGGTCTATAAGGAAGGCATAAAAGTTGACGAAACCAAAATTGAGGCCATTAAGACCAGGCTGAGACCAACCAATGCCAATCAGGTTCATTCTTTTCATGGTTTAGCTAATTTTTATAGAAGGGTTGTGTGTGATTTTTCATCTTTTGCTGCACCTTTAAATAAACTAGTTAAAATGATGTGAAATTTATTTGGGGTTATGATCAAAAGAATGCATTTAATGAATTGAAAGTACAACTATGTAATGCTCTTGTTCTTGTTTTACCTGATTTTAATAGTACTTTTGAGATTCATTCTGATGCTTCTTTTGTTTGTATTAGTGCTGTTTTGATGTAAGAGAATCTACTTATAGCCCACTTTAGTGAAAAGCTAAAGGGAAGTGCTATAGATTATCTTTTGTATGGTAAAGAATTCTATGCAATTATGCATGCATTAGAGACTTGGTAACATTACTTATGGCATAAAGAATTCATTATTCATAGTGATCATGAGTCATTGAATTATTTGAAAGTCAGATGAAGTTGAACAAGCGTCATGCTAAATGGTCTAGTTTTATGGAATCTTTTCCTTATGTGTTGTGTTGCAAGAAAGGTAAAGAATTTTTGTTGTTGATGCTTTGAGTCGTAGACATGGGTTACTTACACGATTGGAATGCATTATGTTAGGGTTTTCATTCGTGCGAGAATTATATGCTACTGATCCTGATTTTTCATCTTCTTATGCAACATGCAAAAATGGTGCTTACGATAAGTTTTTTTTCATAATGGTTTCTTGTTTATGAATAATAGGTTATGTGTTCCTCAATGTTCTATATGTGAATTACTTGTTAGAGAAGCTCATTCAGATGGTTTAATGGGAAAATTTGGTGTATTAAAACTTATAATTTGTTTCGAGAACACTTTTTCTGGTCGAAAATGACAATGTCCATTGATAGGATATGTAGGAATTGTATTGATTGTTTGATGACGAAAACAAAGACTAAGCCTCGCAGTTTACATACTCCTTTTCATGTTCCTACACATCCTTGGGTTAATATTTCCAGAGATATTTTTCTCAGATTACCAAGATCCCATTAGGTAATGATTCTATCTTTGTGGTTGTTGATAGATTTTTGAAGATGACACATTTTATTCCTTGTAGGAAGATAGATGGCGCAAAACATGTCACAGATTTATTTTTAAAGGAAATAGTCTAATTACATGGGATTCCTGCGTTTATAGTAGCAGATAGAGATGTCAAATTTTCATCCTACTTTTGCAATACATTGTGGCACAAATTAGAGACGAAATAATTGTTTTCAACAGAAAGTCATCCTTAAACTATTGGACAGATAGAGGCCACCAATCGCACATTACGAGATCTTCTATATGCCATAGTTTAGAAAAATTTCAAGAATTGGGAAGCGTGCATTCCAATTGCAGAGTTTGCTTATAATTGCACTGTTTATTCTACTACTTCTTTACCTCCATTTGAGATTTTTTGGATTTTTACCGAATACTTGATTTAATTCCTTAAAATTTTAAACAGGTGAAAATTTTGGATGGAGAAAAGAAGGCTGATTTTGTGAAGCAATTGCATGAGAAGGTGCGATTGAAGATTGAAAGGATAAATGCTTATAATGCTGACAAAGCCAATCAAGGCCACCAAATTATGTGGTTTCATAAGGGCGACTAGGTTTGGTTACATTTGCGGAAGGAGAGGTTTTCCAAAGCTCAAAAATATAAAACTAAGTTCGCACGGTGATGGTCTTTTTAAAGTGTTGGAGCGTGTGAATGATAATGCTTACAAGATTGATCTACCAGTCGATTATGGTGTTAGTACTAGATTGAATGTTGCTGATTTATCTTCATTTACCTTTGAAGATGATTCAATTTCGAGGGCAAAATCTATCAACCATAGAGGGAATGACGGAGATGCCAAGACGACTACCACCATAAATGAAGACATTCCACGACTTGATCAAACATTTAAAGGTTATGTTTGGAATCCTCTAAGTGACATGGTTGGTCCTATGACAAGATC
>JAULKK010318527.1:0-11513 GCA_032355705.1 Rubia peregrina
TCAGATTGAATACATGCATGAGATCTTGAATATGGTTATTGATATTCCGCTAAATTAGATTTAATCAATTTCCAACAAGAGGAGCATAGATCGATTAGACCATATGATCCCCTTTCCCTAATTATGGAGGTGGTGTTGATATAATAGATGTGGGCACCTTTGTGTGACTGACATTGGTAATTGTTAACTATCAACCACACTATGTGACATAGACATTGGGATAGATTTATATGTCTTGAATTTGATAGAATATGGGATCAAAATCATATACCAGTCATGTTGTACAAATATCTCCAAGTGTGAGCTTAATGTTTTATTCTCTTGCTTTGGATGTTCAGTAGTTCATGGACAACCCCACCCCCACCCTCACCCCCAAAAAACATTTTTTCCTTCACTTGTTATTCTCGACACGCAATTATACTGCTGTCCAATTGCGAGTTTTTCATAGTTAGCTTTTGAATCCTACAATCTTTGTGGATAACCCCGGACTTGACAATAGCTTCCCATTGTTAGTTTGTAATGAGTACGGGAGCAACAGTATAATTCTTATCTTTGTGAGAGCTCTGTGGGTTAATTTTATCTCTTAAAAGGTTGGTGTTATTAGCGACCCCGTAGAGTACATATCAAATTTTAGCGTCGTTACCAGGGATGCTAGTTTAAAGATTTAATTGTTAACTTGCATTACTAGTTGGTAGAGTAGTTAATGTTTTGTATTTTTTCTTGTTATTTTCCAGGGAAAGGTATTTCTTGAGTTCTTGGCACCAACTGAGAATCCTTGCACAACGATTCTGGATTTTGGTTTCTTTTCTTCTTTTTTGTTTATATTTATTGAGAAAAGAGAAATATGTGGGGAAGGAGGTGCTCAATGAGAGATTTTGTAGGGTATGTCGTTACGACCACCCAACAGACTCTTGTTTTTGGTTGAGTGAATATGGGAGAGAATTGGAAGCTGTTAGTTCACTGGGCCAATGGGAGAGAGAATGGTACCCATACCCTGATTCCTCTAATTCGGTGTTGAGTTACACCCTCAATTTGTGGTATGGGGGAGCACGATTTAACCAACATTTATTTCCCAAATCCACATTTGAGTTCTTTGAGCTTTGGCTAATTTTGGTGGAACCAGTGAGTCACTTCAATCCCAAGTACTTGGTTACATTAAATATTTGGGAACTCAAATCACTTCGAGTGTTGAGAGAGCTGGAGGGAAAGTAAGTGAGTTGATAAGGAAGGTGAGCCACTTCCATGAAAAATTTGAGGAGTAGGCAAAGAGTTGAGCACACCAAGGAGCTTTCGAGATCCTTGGACACTGTAAGGTTAGTCTTCCTACTTTTGATACTATTAATCTTATGCCTGAATTTGATTTTTTTGAAAGAATTATGTTCTTTAAAACATGACTTTAGGCATATATTGGTAGAGAAAACTAGTGGTTATCCACATTCTATTATGCAAAAATACATCCCCTCTAAATGCAATGACCCTGGCATGTTCACTATCTCTTGCACAATTTAAGGGACTTTGATTAAAGATGCTATGGTGGATTTAGGAGCCTCAATTAATTTTATCCCTTAATCTTTTTACAGATAATTGAATTTAGGAAAAATGCATGACACCAGGGAGTTAGTCCAATTGGCTAATCGCTCACCGATGTACCCGATAGGTATCGTGGATGATGTGATGGTTAATGTGAATGGACTAACATTCTTAACTGAGTTCTATGTCCTAGAAATGGAAAATGAAAAGGATACCACCCCTATATTGTTAGGGAGGCCCTTCTTGAAAACCTACAGGACAAAAATAGATGCTACCGGAAAGTCAAGCCTAGAGTGGGGTAAGAACATTGTGGAGTTTAACATGTATGAGAGCATAAATTTTCTTGTTGATGAATCTCTTCCATTTATGATTGATGTTCTCGATGAAATTATGCAAGAGACTTTTGATATTTCCATGAATTTAGCTTTAGAGAATGATTATATTAATAATCCATTATTTAGTTCTCTAAATGCTTAGCTTAGTGGAGAGTGTGGGGGGAAGGTTGATCTCTAACTTGAGAGTCACATAGAGGCCCTACCCAGGAACCTAGATGAACTAGTGATGCCCGAAACAAAACCTTTAATAAAGGAACCAACCGTAGTCGAACTCAAGCCTTTACCCAAAAACTTGAAATATGATTTTTTAGGCAATGAAGAGACACTACAGGTGATTATTTCTAGTAGGCTCACTAGTGATCTAGAGGGTAGGTTGATTGAGGAACTATGAAACTTTAAGGGAGCAGTAGGTTGGACCTTAGCCAACATCAAAGGAATCAGTCCCTCAACTTGTATGCACCGTACACAATTAGAGAAGGGTGCAAATCCCGTACGCTAACCTCAAAGGTGGTTAAACCCATCGATGATGGAAGTAGTTAAAGATGAAGTCCTTAAACTACTTAAGGCCGAGGTGATATACCCTATATCTAACGGTACTTAGGTGAGTCCTACCCAAGTGGGGTGACAGTGATAGAGAACAAGGATGGAAATTTAGTACCTACTCGTATTCAAAATGGGTGATGAGTGTTCATTAATTATCACCGCCTAAACGTGGTGATTAGAAAAGACCATTCCCTCTACCCTTCATGGACCAGCTACTGGAGAGATTAGCTGGTCACGCATATTATTTATTCCTCAGTGGCTATTCGGGATATTTCCAAATAGTCATTGACCCCGAGGACCAAGAAAAGACTACCTTCACATGTCCTTTCGACTTTTTTACCTACAGACGCATGCCTTTTGGTCTTTGCTATACCTTGGGTACCTTCTTGATATGTATGATTAGCATACTCTCAGAATTCATTGAGCGTTTCATTGACGTATTCATGGATGATTTCACCATCTATGGAAACTCCTTCGATACTTGCCCACATCATCTAGAACTTGTGCTAGAAAGGTGTATTGATAGAAACCTCGTATTGAATTCCTAGAAATAGCACTTTATGGTTGAAAATGGCATTATTTTAGATCATGTAGTGTCAGATCAAGGTTTAGAAGTAGATAAGGCTAAAGTGAACACAATTAAATCTTGACCTTACAACACTAGTGTTAGGGATATTAGGTCATTATTAGGAAACGCCAAATTTTACCGGCATTTCATTAAGGATTTCTCTAAGATCTTATCTTCCTTGTGCAATTTTTTGCAAAAGGATGTTGAGTTCACTGTTGATGATAAGGGTAGAAAAGCCTTTGACACTTTGAAAGATATGCTTCTGATTGTACCTATTATCAACCCCCAAACTGGTCCATCACCTTTGAAATTATATGTAATGTGAGCGATTATGCTATAGGGGCAGTATTGGGCCAAAGGATAGGGAAGGTACATGTCATATACTATATGTCAGTAACTCTAAATGATGTGCAACACAATTAGTCCACTGTAGAGAAAGAGTTGTTGGTTGTAGTATTTTCCCTTGATAAATTCAAGCCTTATTTACTAGGGACTAAGGTCATTGTGTATATGGATCATACCAAACTTCTCCACTTGATGAAAAAAGGAAGTAAAACCTAGACTTATTAGGTGGATATTTCTTTTGAGTGATTTTGACTTGAGGTTGGAGATAAAAAGGGTAGAGAGAATGTGTTGGCTGACCATTTTAATAGATTGACATCTCCTAAGAACCTAGATCTCACCAAGGATAAGCATAAGTTGGAGGCCCATTCAGAAGAATTTCCCATGAACAATTGTTTGGGGTGACAACTAGTCAACCTTGGTATGCCGATATACTGAACTATATAGCCACGTGAGAGTTCCTATCATGAAAGAAGGGATAGGTTAGAGAATGAATCAAAAGAATATGGTTGGGATGCTCCTTAATTATTGAAGTATTGTGCCGATCAAGAGGTTAGAAGGTGCATTCCTGGATATTTTTTTTATAATCCATCCTTAAGCTTTGTTATTATTCCGATAGTGGTTGACACTTTAGGTAGAAAAAAACCATTAACAAGTAGTGGAGTTTGGGCTTTATTGGCCCTACACGTGGAGACATAACCAAAAGTGTATCTCGTCATGTGAGTATTGCTAAAAGATGGGTAACATATCATTCAAAGATGAAATGCTCCAAGTTTTCTCTTTGTCAGTTTATGTTTTTTATGTGTGGGGAATGGATTTCATTGGACCTTCCCTAAATACAAAAGGTTCTGCTATATTCTCATGATAGTGGACTACATATCCAAGTTAGTAGAATATAAGGCAACAAGGAATAATGATTCAGAAACAGTAATGAGTTTCCTCAAATCAAACATTTTTTCTCAGTTCGGCGTCCCCTGAACCATAATCAGTGATAGAGGAACCCATTTTTCTAACCAAACAATAGCATCCTTGTTGAAGATATAAGGAGTGACCCATAGGAAATCCGCCACTTATCACCCACAAACAAATGGTCAAGAGGAGATATTTAATTAGGAAATCAAGGCCATCTATGAAATGATGGTGAGCTCGTCTAGGAAGGATTGAAGTTCTCTACTAGATGATGTGCTTTGGGCCTACCGGATCACAAAAAACACCCATAGGCATGTCATATTTATGGATCCTATTTGGTAAAATATGCCACCTCCCATTTGAACTTGAGCACAAGACACAGTGGGTCGTGGACCACATGAATATGACTTTGAATGAAGCCGAAAAACATAGGAAGTTACATCTATAAGAACTTGAAGAACTTAGGTGTGACTCATATAATACCGTACTAATTTACAAAGAAAGGATGAAAGCACAGCGTGGCGAGAAGATAGTGGAACATCTTTGTGGTGGGACAAAAAGTCCTTGTCCACCAATCTTGGCTTCGTCTCTTTTTGGGTAAATTGTGGTCGATATGGGCGGGCCTGTATATGAGGACCAAGGTCTACGCCCAAGGTATAATAGAGGTAAAAGATGAAAAGGATGGAATCAAGTGGCTAGTCAATGGGCAAAGGGTAAAACCTTACTTTGAGTGGAGGGAGTTTGGGATTAATCGAGGAGGAAATTACCCTCCTTGACGATCCAATCCATGAATGAAAATTTTAAGGTAAATAAGTTGTGAGGACAAAAATAAAGAAACATGCTTCAATTTTTCCTTAGTATAGGTTATAAAATTTGTTGTTGTGGTTTTGGAAAGTGTTTGAATATTGGTGGTTTAAGGATTTTTAGTCATCAGATTTTTTGGCCGGAATAGTATTATGCTTGGTATTTTTTTTTGGATGTAAGAATTTGAAATGAAAATTGAAGGTATAAGTAATTGGAATGAGCCGTGTTAATCCTCGTGCTGCAAGCTGGCATGAGCCATTCAAACAACACAAATCGTGCTATATAAGAATGGAGCCCAGCATTTGGCATACGACATTGAGGATACTTGTGTTGTTTCCAACATTTTTTTACCTTGGTCACATATGCATTAGTGACAATGCACTGACTAAGTGTAGGGGAATAGGGGTTGGAACACATTTATACGGGTGACATCTCTCTTGTTTATCTTCTTATGTTTGTTTTTGCATTGGATGATGTGATGAATATTTTCCATATTTCTTTTCCCTCATTCTGTTTTGAAAGATTGAGTTTGGTTTTTTTTGGAAAGTTTGTTTTATAGGTGTGAGGGAACATTTTGTAGTTTGTTTGGGATGATGGAATACTTTGGTGGTGTCATTTTGTTTTTGCTTATCTTCATTGTAGTATGAAGCCCACCTGAAATGAAAAATATATACTCGGCTAAATCGAAAACCTAAAAGGGAGACTTAGGCAACAATGGAAAAGGCCCAGATATCTTGGAAAACATATGCAAAAGTGAGTAGCCATGGTGTGGAAAAAGGTGAGAAGTGCGGAAATATTTGTGGGATGCTAGGTTGAAAACCCAAAAAGACTCCTAGGCAAAATGAGAGAAATTGAAAAATCCTATGGTTCTCTTTGATTATATTTTGGAAGTCAATTTGGTAAAGTAACTTAGCTTCACACTCATCTCTCTGAACTTCACCTTTTTGTTGGTATGATAGGTTGGATAGGTTATATTAGCTTCTTTGGGAGTGAGAGTTGTGAGATTCTTACATATTTGGGGGAACTAGGGTAGTTTAGAAATAAATGTTGATTATATTTGGGAACTTTTTGCATTCTATTTTATTCTTAGACCTTTGCTCGTTCTTGTTTACTTGAGGATGATTAAAGGTTTAAGTATGGGGGCATTGATCGGCACCAAGAAGCATGTGTTAACCAATGTATTTAGCACACTTATTAGTATATTTTGTGTGGCTGATTGCTAGGTTTAGTTGGATTTACATTGCAAGGGGTTTAGATAGACTTTGTTGGTTTTCTTGCCTAAATCCCTCATGTTGATATTTATTGAGACCTAAAGGATACTATGTCCTTACAAGCATCTAGTTCCTATTTTGTGAGCTTCATTGTCGATAGTTCGTAAGAGCTTCGGAGTAGAAGGCCATTGATAAGAATGGTAGTAGATATCTGAAGGGCATTCAGAAGGATGATAGTAGACTGAAGGCCACACACTTAATCATGGTGATAGATAGAAATGTGCTAAGGAGAAAGAAGTTGAAGCCCTGACAAAGCTGAAGACCGCCACGACCGTGTTCTATTGTACGACTCGTGCCAGCCAAATTAGTGGCCTAAGTAAGGGCACGCTCCGCAAGGAATTTCATGGCACGTCCTACTCAATGTGACCGTGCAGATAAATATGAACACAGAATGTGCCCTATTGCAGGGCCCGTGCACCTTGAAGATCATACATGCAAAGATCAGCCCACGTCTCATGTCATTTTGCATGACTATACCATTGAAAGGCCAAATGCACAGCTCCGGCCAGAGGTCTACAAGTAATCGAATGGGCCGTACCGTTCAAAAGGTCAAAACACAGTCCCAAGCAATAAATTGCGAAGAATTTCATGGGTGCATATAGCGCAGAAGACCGAGAGACCGCTTCCAGTCTGCAGCCCGTGCACAATTGCACGGGCCCTGCCATATAGACCCTGTGCTATTGCACAGACCATGGCGCCATTCCAACTAGGGGTTCTCTTGTTTTTGGGTCTCTTTAAGAACCATTCCAACTAGGGGTTCTCTAGTTTGCATGCTCTCAAAATGGATCAACGATTCACCCGTAGCGATGCAAATACCGGCCGGCCAACCTGCCGGGTGAAGAAAAACTGAGCGTACTGCCAGCGCGCAAGACTTCGCGCCTGTGCGCCCAAATCCAGGCAAAAAAAGGCCTTCATAGTGAAAATTAGGTGGCCATCGCCTGACAGCGCCGCCCGCCTATTTAATCGTGTGCGCATCTGCACCAAGATTATGTCAGCGCTCCTAACCGTGCGTGCAGTTTCTATGCCAGTGCCCAGGCTTCCGCACCAGCTCCGCCCGAGCAATCCACCACTCGTGCGGCCAAATCGTGCCCATACGTCTGATGCATTCCCTCACATCCGACGTGCGCCTGTTCATCCGACGCGTGCCCGCACATCCGGAACCTAATGTTACCCCTTATCTTATATTCATTGCACAACTTTTATTGGCCAAAAATACTCCTCCAAAAACCCTAGCTCTTCATTTCTCTTCTTGTTTTCTCTCTTTATTAATGTATGAATTTGTCCATGAATGTTAGTATGATTTGTATTAGCTAAACTTATCACTCGGGAGCAATTTTTTGAAGCTACCAAACCTATGTAGTGAGACTCTAGTTTTACTCTTTCATGAGCATTGATTGTGAAGTATTTATTGTGTCATTAATGTTGTTTACTTCACTTATGCTATCGGTTGTTTGAGAATATGAAATGTTTGCATGATGAAGTGTTAGAAGTGCTATGAAATTGAACAATTTCTTCTCACCATTGGCATGAAATCCAAGAACATGGAATTAGAACTTCTTGTGGATAAATGATGTTAATCTTGCTGGATGAGTATGTTAAGGTTGTTTGTTATCATATTTGTCCTAGAGTAGCGATGAAAGATTGAATCTTTAATGTTGTTTGTTCTAGGTTTAGTCTAATAAATATTTTGTTTGGTTAAATGGCTAGGCATTTGGTAGAATGCTTGTAGTTGTTATCAAATCTATGGTTCTTCGTGTATAATGCCATTGATGAAATACCTTTAGGCGTTGTTTGTCTAAAGTGATTGTCAATGAGGTTTGCAAATGGTCGTTGTTTGTCTTTGCAAATTACTAACTAAGAAGAAATGAATGTTGATCTTTGAAACACAAGTGATAGCATTCCCTATAGGCAATGAATGTGACGAAATGAGTGAATGAGTTGTTTGGAAGTGGATATCAATTGCCCCCAAGACTTTGTTAATTGTGATTTTACCATCCTTTTAGTAGCTTGTTGCATAAAAGCATAATTAGTTTACTTTTATAGTTGTGTTCTCTTTTAATTCATAACTTAGAAAACCAACCAAAAACACCCCTCTTTACATGCTTATATATATGTATCTATCTTTATCTAGGCTTATATCCACCCCTATATGCATGAACCCTTAGGAAGATCCCTCTTTTTTGTGGACGACCCCGACTTACCACTATCTATATAATTGTATTTAGTAAGAATTTAGGGCTTAAAAATTGTATGTTTGAGAGGTACAACGACGACCTCCCAAAGTTTGGCACCGCTTCCGGGGAAGAGGCATTTGTTTTTAAGTTTTTGAGAATATTATGTGTGGATAATTGCAAATTGTGAATATTTTTTGTTTTCTTTTATTTGATCTTTGTTTTGCTTAGAGACGTATTGTTCAAGTTTTTGGTGTATGGTTCGTACTCGATCCTCTTCACAAGAACCCATACACTACGACCCCAAGTTGGAATTGAATTTGAAAAGGGCTAGGAGGCTTTCATTGGAAAGTGTGAATAACAATCCACCTAGTGACCATTTTGTGACATCTTCTACCTCGATGGATCATGACAAGGAGCAAGAGGCTGAGATTTTGGGAGGAGTGCCTCAAAATCATCCCCTTTAAAGGAGGGAAATCCTGGTGAGGCAAGTTCCAATGCGGGAGGCTATGGTTACCAATCTTGAGCACCAACCTATGTGCATCACATATCCGGCAGTTGGAGCTCACAACCATTTTGAGTTGAAGTCCGGATTGATACACTTGCTACCATCCTTCTTTCGTAGCAAGGGGAAGATCCTAACAAGAACCTCCTTGGTTTCTATATGGTGTGCAGTGGGATGCTTCCCGATGGAGTGAACGAGGAGCTCTATATGTTGAACGCCTTTTCGTTCTCATTTCGAGATGCAGCGAGGGATTGGCTACATTATCTTCCTCCCAGGAGCATTACCTCATGTATTGAGTTGAAGAGGAAGTTTCTCTCTAAATAATTCCCGGCCTCAAAGTCCGCAATCTTAAAGAAGGACATAAGTAACATAATCCAATGGCACGAGGAGTCCTTCTATGATTTTTGGGAGAGGTTCAAGAAGCTTCTTGCAAGTTGTCCGTATTATGGGTATTCAGAAGGGGATTCACTTTACTACTTCTACAATGGTCTTCTTGATCACGATCAAAGACTAGTGAGGGGAGCATGCGGTGGTTCTCTTGGGACCAAGTTCGCTACGGAAGCTATGGACCTTTATGAGGAGCTAGCCGAGGAGTCGAGAAACTTTAGCTCGAGAGCCAATTTGAGTAGGCAATATCCCCATAATGAAAGTGCCTCTTCCAACCATGGAGAGCTTTAAGACCAAGTGTTGAATCTTACTTCTATGGTCAAGATATTGATGACTCAATCCGGGCAAAAACCTCATGTCAAGTCTTGCGAGATTTGCTCTTTTCCGCATCCTACGGACGCATGTCCCAGTTTGCAAGATGATTATGTGGAAAAAGTGAATGCCATGGGGTATCAAGGAGGCCAAGGGTATCAAAACCAAGGGTACCAAGAGTATCAAGGTAGTAGAGGTTACCAAAACTGGCCTTACAATTCGGCTAACCAAGTTCACCCATACCTTCGTTATGGGAATGTACAAGGCGGCCAAAATGTTCAACCTTACCGTCTTCCTCAACAACCATATCATCCACCACAACCGCAATACCCAAGGCTTGGTGATAAGCCCTACAATCAAGGTGAAGGTTCGGGGATGTCCAAGGAGGAGATCATGCAAGCCATTGGGAAATTGACCGCATGAGTGAGGAAAGCCAAGAAATTCTAGGAGAAGGCTGAGAAGCAACAAGAGAAGACCGACTCTAGCATAAAAACCCTAGACACTCAAGGGAGCCAAATAGCTCAAATCTTGAATCGAATAGAGGCAAGAGATTCGGGAAAACTTCCTTCTCAACCGGAGCTCAACCCTCATCAAAATGTGAGTGTCATCTCATTGGGGAGTGGAAATAAAGTGAAAGAGCCCCAAAGCAAGGTTGTTGTCGAGCGGGTGTTGGAAAAAGGAAGAAGATGGGGAGAAGAAGGCCGGTGAGTTAGTCAATGAGAAGATGAATGACGGAGAAAAAGTTGAGGAAGAGAGCTTCGTGCCAAGGTCGGGATCAAATCCCAAAACTTCATCCCCTCATCACAAGAATTCCAAAATGGCGGAGATCCCTATCTATGAGCCGGAACCACCATTTTCGGAGGCCTTGAAGGATATAAGAACCAAGGAGGACAACAAGGACATCTACGAAGTCCGAGGTAAACATTCACTCTTGAATGCTATAAATCAAATTCCTAGGTATGCTATATTTCTCAAGGAGTTGTGTTCCATCAATAGGAAGAAAAAATTGAAGAGTAAAAAGAAGAGTGGAAAAGGCGAGTATGTGTCTGCCATTTTTGATGTGGAGTTACCTCCTAAATGCGATGATCCGAGAATGTTTATAATTCCTTGTAAGATAGGAGGGAAATTTGTTGACAAGGCCATGCCTAGACTTAGGTGCTTCCATTAATGTGATTCCACATGCTTTGTATGAAAGTCTAAATCTAGTCACTTTGCACAAAACCGGGGTTGTCATCCAACTAGCCGATCACTCTAGCACATACCCAAAAGGTATTATGAAAGATGTGTTGGTGAAAGTGGACTCCTTACATTCCCCGCTGATTTTTATGTCCTTGATATGGAAAGTGATAATCATACCACACCTATTTTATTAGGTAGACCATTTTTAAAAACATCAAGGACAATAATTGATGTGCATAATGGAACATTAACCATGGAATGTAAAGGGCGGAAGATAGAATTTGACACAAACAATTCTATTGATCATCCTAGTACATACCATTCTTGCCAAGCTATTGATGTTATTGATGAAATAAAGCAAGATGTGTTTGAGCCCAATGATGGTAGTTCCTTGAATGTTTCCATAGATGATGCTTTAAATTGTGCTTCAATTGCAAATGTTGTTAGTCCTAACTTGAAGGAAAACAACAATGGTGAACATTCTCGTGGGAAAACAACTTCTAGTACCCTCTTGATGTCCAAGGTAGAGCCTATAAAGGTAAGTTCCCCTCCTTCTTGTGAGAAGAGTTTGGTGGAAGAATGCAAACCACCACCGAAAATTCTTAAATGTTCATCTCTTGGGGAAGGAGAGAAACCCCCAAATGCTCATTCAATTGA